>CALNHX010004498.1:0-126398 GCA_940337035.1 Agriotes lineatus | reverse complement strand
CTACAAAATTGGCAATTCCACACTCCCTAAGGTCGATCACGATCGAGATTTGGGGATTATGACGGACTCTAAATAAATTTTTGGTTTGCATATAGAATTGACTGCTACTCGGGCATCGAGAATGTTGGCATACGCAATGCGAAGATGTGCAACATTTTCCAATATCAGATCTATTATTTGCTTGTACAATTCTTTTGTTCTTGGTTGGTTGAGTTTTGGTAGTGTCATTTGGAATCCGAGATATGATGTGTATATAGATAGACTGGAACACATACAAAACAAATTTATTAAATTTATTTCTTTTAAAGCTCGATACAATAATCCTAAAGAGAATCTTATAATGGCTCGAAAGCACTTTGATATATTGCCTCTAACCATTGATTAAAAGATTTAATCAATGCTCTAACTGTTAGAAGAACTATTACAGATATATTGGTTTTGTATAAAGTCAATAACTACTTGTATAAGAATTATGAACTGTTATCTCTAATAAGTATAAATGTGCCTAGATTTAATCTTCCTTATAACGAATTATTTAATATTCCATTTAGGAATACCAGTTATTCACAAAATTCTCGGTTATGCAAATAACCAATTTTACTAATTTATATTGCGATGTAATTGATATTTTTATTATGTCCCCTGCGACAATAAAGAAAATTGTACAGGATCGCGTTGAATAATACCTGGCTTTTTAAATATTTTATGTATTTTGCATTTTTAATTTTTAATATATGGTAGTTTAATTCGGTAATTTTAATTTACTCTTGTATATTGTATAGTAATAGTTTGTAATTTTGCAGATACTGTTTTGGGCTCCTACCCATTGTATCCCAATGTTCTCCAAATAAATAAATAAACAAATAAATAAATAGACGTTAAAAGTGATTATCAGTACTTGATATCAAAGTGGAAGAACTATCGTTGGAGAACATTGATACAGAAGTGGCAGAAACAAGTGAAGTCCAGGGGGAACCTTTTGCAGAAAATATTACAGACACGTGGCTATAAGTGCAAAAGTAAAGTGAGTCAATTTAAAAATCAATTCTCAGTACTGAGCTACGAACAATATAAGTAAAAAAAAAGAGGCCTATAGGAATTTTCAATGCATTTAAATTAGATTTATTATTTAAGATTGATTTGTAAACCTAAAGTTTAAAAATTGTAATTAATTATTGGAAGTATCATTAACAAAATTTTGTTTAAATTGCCAGAACACCAGTAATTTCAATAAACATTAACAATTGCTTTTATATGGATGTATTAACAACAAAACTGATAGTGTCATTCAAAGGTTATGATTGGATACATTAAATTAAACATAAATATTATCCTTCTAAAAATATTTCATTTAACTAGAAAAAATTCATTGAAATAGACTGCAGTGTCTTATTAAAAATAATGCAACAGTTACCCTGCAGATCAAGACAAATAGAGCTAGCCGAGTTAATAATAATAATTATATGCAAGACGATATCTACAACAAGGTAAGTTTTATGGATATTGAACTTTTGAAGAATAAGAGTTACAGTTAAATTTCAAAACAGCTTTGTTTGTAGCAATATACAGTGCTTTAGTAAAGTAGCGGAAAGATTCGTTAAAAATTCAAGAAATAACTTTTGCAAAAAACGCTCGGACCCGTCGATTTTATTTTTATTTGGGCATTTTTTGAAATAAAATGCATACATACAGGGTGTCCCTCGTATGAGGTATGGCGTTATCGATGTTTTTTTTTAATGGAAACCGCATCTTTTTTCTTACGCTAAGGTAATTTTTGTGTATAGGTCACATTACCAAAAATTAAGAAAAAAAATAAATTTAGAAAATACTAAATTTGATTTTAAGAAGTATGATTTTACGCTTTTATCAATGACAGCAATCAATAATCGGTCGTCTTAGTTACTGTCAGGCAGACAACGGTGTACAATTTGTACATTTAATTTAGTTGTTTTTGAAATGACTATTGCAACTAAATTTAGTATTTTTTTGCAATTTTAATTTGTTTTTCTTAATTTTTTATCATCTGATCTATATTCAAAAATCAGCTTAGCGTAAGTAAAAAGATGCGTTCTTTCAAATTCCGTAATAAAAAAAGGGGGTTGCCATTTAAAGAAAATATCGATAACGCCATACCTAATACTCGGGACACCCTGTATGTATACATTTTATTTCAAAAAATGTCCAAATAAAAATAAAAATCGACGGGTCCGAGCGTTTTTTCCTAACGTTATTCCTTGAATTTTTAACGAATTTACTTTACGAAAGCACTGTATATAAAGTTGAATACAAGGCTAAGCTAACAACGACGGAAGAAGTAATAGTATTGTTTGGTCTACTACATTAACGCGAAGGACGTAAAAATTGCTCATAACAGTAGGCTTTCAATGCTTTTACAATATAGACAAAATAGAACAGAAATAATTGCTAGAAAGTCCCGCGGCAGTACTATAACGAAATTAAATTGTGGGGTTTAAAATAGAAATTCCAGAGATTAATTACACTACATGAACACAAAGCAGCTCTATATGGACTACAATTTTAATACAATGTTAATAAACTAATTACTTCAACTAAATAGTCTTCTCTAGTTAGTAATTTACGGTGAGGTTGATCGGTTAAAGGCTTTGGAGGCAACGTAGGCTGCCAGTAATTCGATTAAAAGCACAATAGTTGCTATTATTAATCCTATTACCCAACAAAAGAAAACTCCATATAAATGGTTAATTGTTAATATTGTCTTATGATCATCCCTTTCACCTTGATTGTAGCTGAATTTGGCAGCGGTAGATAAGATTTTTTCATGGATCCCGCTTTCTATTATCTTTCTAGTAATTTTATTTAAAGTGGGTATAAGATAATGACCTCTGCGTGCTCCAAGTGATAGTTGCATAGTTAAAAACCCTGTATCGTCGTCAATAAGAGTCACTAGTTGTCTTTGTTTGGGAAATATTTTTATGAAGACTCTTCTCGCTATTGGTGTTGTACAATTACGATACACTGTTACGGTTTCTATAAAATCCGAAAGATTTACTATGGTCGTTATGTGTAGCCTTTTTGACAATTTATTAAACGACTCACTGACGTCTCTGTTGGCAACAATGGTTTTTGCGTCAGAGATATGTACTATTACCGGTAGTTTCGACGCAGCAAGCTGTTCAACTGTTTTAAGACCATCTTCATATATAGGGTGTGTAATAAAGCTAAATAACTTAGCTTGAAATCCGTTGCTGAGGTGCATTGAAAAAAATAAATATATCACCATCATCACCTTAAGAATGGTGGTCTTTGGAGTTATATTAATTGATTTGCAGAAAGAGAGAGCAGATATAAGTAGCAAACAGCGCGAAAGCGTTTTATAAGTATCATGTTCAGGGCTGTGAGTAGCGGCTATCCACCAAAATGTGCTGCTAAAAACAATTACTATAAATATTAGAATCCATATTTTTAATGTAAATATGAATGCAAAAACTTTGACACTAGACATTTGTGAGGGTTTTGGAATCAGCCACGCGCGCTCGTCCGTATATAACGGATCAGTGATTTCGTAGTTCGAATAGTTTAACAACCTAACACCTTTTGGAACTAAGTGTATATCTTTGCTGTGATTAAGAAACACCGTATCTTCATCGTTCGTCACTGATACTATTGCTTGTGTCGATAATACTTCTGCTACTATATCCATTATGTGTAGAAGAGTGCCATACAGAGGTGCAGTAGACATCTTATTCTTTGTTAACGATATATCGTAACTGCTTTTCAAATGCAATCTACAGCTTTCCAGATTTTTGATACTATTGTGGAATGCAAATGCTTCAGTGCGATAACAATTTTGAAATCTGGTTTTAATATTCTCTCCACATTTACTTTCTAAACTAAATGGGTTCCAAGTATATATGCCTGGATAACATTTTTCGCTAAGCGTATCATTAACTAGCAGTACCACATTTACTATGTAATAGTACCAAAGGACTTTAAATATAGCTGCTGGAGTATGATTTGCATAAGTGATTATTAAAAAATTGCCTCTTGGGCTTCTATTTTTATTCCATATAGCACTGTTTTCTAGTTTTGCAAGAGTAGCATTTAAGGAAGTATCATTTTTTGCATGAATAATATAATTATAATCTCCAGAAAATATGAGTCTTTCATTTATAAGTCCATCTATTACAATCACTACTTGTGGATTTAAGATTGCTTTTGGAACATCAATCATTTCCATATCTTCGAAAACATAATTTAATGTATCAAAAGGCCGAAACAACATTTGCAACAAATGTAACGTACACTTATTTGCTTCTGACGCAGTATACATATTGTCAAGCAACTTTTGACAGTTGCTTATTATAACTAGGGATATAAAAAGAACTTTCCACATCTCTTTAAGTTTGGTTTAGGCAAAACTCCATCTGCCGTCTAAGCAACGTAGCGTACGCTACAAAGTATATTTATTTAGTTTTCCTATCGACCGTAGATTATTACACTAAATGCATCATAAAAGCTTAAAAGCTGAAAACAGCAAGTGGGCTGACCAAATATTTAGGGTCCTCTATGAGTATTCTAAGTATGAAAATTGTATAACATTTTCTTGCTCTCGTAAACATACTTTTTAAATCTGCTACCTAACGCAGTGTTCATTACATTTCAAAAAGTATTGAAAATTACCTTATATTTAAGGTGCCGTAATTTATTAACTAGGAATATTTAGTTAAACCATATTTGGTATAATCCTTACATTTTGACTGCTAAAATTAACAATTCAAGTTTGTGCCAGTATTTATGAGACATTCTGAATAATATCAATTAGCACTTCAAAATACAACAATAAATTATTTAGACTGAAGTGCACACACAGTACACTGAAAGATACCATGGAATAGTTATTTATGTATTAAGGGAATAATCAATAGATTATAGCACGAGAGAATGTTTAAAGCGTGAAGCGAAGCGGAGGCACGTAGTACATACAACGTTTTATTTCACTTTGATTCTCAAACTGGACAAAATTTAAGAATTCAGTATATTGGCTACGGACTTCTGAGTCGTCGTTCTTGCATTGTGAATTTTTATTGTGCTATGGTTTCTATGCAGATTGTTGCTGTACTATATTGTTGGTGCTTGTTATACTACCTAGCAACTTTATAGGCCCTTGATCCATAACAGCCATTTTACGCCCGCTATCAAGGAGCAATAAACAAGAATAACGGTTCCAAATGAAGTTAATAACATAATATGTAGCGAGACAACTTGGGATATAGCACTAGTCTTGAATGTGATTGTATTTTAAATACCTCAAGGATAAAAGTTTCTAACATTTTCTTCTTCTTTTTCAG
This sequence comes from Agriotes lineatus, assembly GCA_940337035.1. Classification (NCBI taxonomy): domain Eukaryota; kingdom Metazoa; phylum Arthropoda; class Insecta; order Coleoptera; family Elateridae; genus Agriotes; species Agriotes lineatus. Next base: position 121,068 of record CALNHX010004498.1, on the reverse strand, counting down.
ACCTCTTCAACCTATTCCATGACATTGGCCTTTCTCCCACTATGTCAATTATTCCTTTTTTGGACTGATCTCAGCCACTCCATGTCGACGTGTCTCGTTATGTTATCTGTCCCTGCCATTCAATGTCTACCTATTTCTCGTTTGTGGACCCATGGGTGCTATTGCTGTCTCATATAGTTGCACTCTTTGTCCCTTTGCCTTGAAGTCTGGCCGAAAAGCTTCCATTTTAACGTCGCGATTCGCTTTTGCATAGCCCTTTGAGTTTTTGTTGTAATTTTTCCAATATTTTCGTTGGGAGTGCCTATGTTTGTGCTCCGTTTGTGATTGCGAGAATCACACACTAATTAAAATTTTGTGTTTTGAGGTATTGTGGGATATTCCTGTTTTAAGTATATAGCTCAGCATACCGAAAACTGTTCATCTCAATTTCGTCTTTCTCACAACTTTCACTTTTTGGTTATCTTTGGCTGTTTTAGGTATATATATTTTCCGCCAATCGTACTAGAACTGACACATTATTGGCAAAATTTTGTTGAGCAAAGTCAAACATTCCATTACATCAGCCGTTGTAGGTAATTTACAACAAAACTGTACAGGAATAATTCATACATTCCATTACATCATCCATTGCTAGGTAATTTACAATACAACTGTACAGGAATAATATTCCCGGCCTTGGCAGGGAATATTCGAGTATTATTTCCTATTTTTTTAATTACTCGTATCGATTAGCGGAAAAATAGTATGTGTATCGTGGACAAAAAGCAACATTCCCAGACTCCTGTGTTGTTGGGCTCGGCATTCGCCTTGCCCAACAATATTCACAGTTGTCTGGGAATGTTACGCTTTGTGACCTAGATACACAATGTACTATTGTTCTAAGATACCGCCCTTTACACTTACTAGTAGCTTTTGTATATGTGTTGCGCTTTAGTTTCTTTTTGTTCTATTCATTTTGAAGTCTATGCTGCCCGACATGCTGTCTAAATCGAGGATTATTTCCGTAAGTTCCTTTTAAATATCTGCTAAGTAAATATGTCTTCGGCCAATTGTGTTTTTTAAAGATATTTTTAAGAGTTAAATTAAATAGTTTTTGAGAGACTGTGTTCTCTTGATGCAAGCCCTTTCGTATTGGCATTCCATCGATGCCCTCTTCTAGTCTTCTAGTTTGACTGTCATAGCTGCTGATTTATAGATGATCTGTAGCAAAAAAATATATCTTTGGCTTACTCTACCGTCTTATAGCCTCTTTATAGTCTCTCAGATTTCTACACTGTAGAACGCGAATTTATAGTCGACGAAACCTATATAAAAGGAAAAAAGATTTTTCCAAGAGTATTCGCGCTGTCAGTAGGTAGTCGCTTGTGCTACACCTTTTACGGAATTCGGCTTGTTCTCTAGATTAAAACTATTGTTAAGCCGTTTGATTACAATCTTGTATTGTATTGTATTGTAGTAGTGTAGTGATGAGAGCTGGTTGGGTGCCATACAGCACTGCAGCCTCTTGGCTTATTGTGCTGCTCATCATTACACTCATTCAGTGAAAAGGTCTGCCGTTTTTATTAAGTTTAATAGCCTATTTAATAGGTCTTCTTTTGTTAGAGTTTCTCGAGCGTTATCTCCCTCCAAGAGTGTGTGTCTCCATCGGGGAAGAGCTTCATAGTCGAAAATGACATGAGAGGCTGTTTCATCCTCCTCATTACAAAGTCTACAAATGGGTTCTTCTCTGAGAATTCATATTGTCAGCTGTCAGTTTTTTAGATGGTATCCTTAGCATCGCCTTGCCATGTCTTAGTCCTTCCACACAGCTCCAGTGGTTTTGATGTCGTATGTTTACCCATATGGTTAGCCAGCTGTGGACTATCGTTTTGGTGACCCAAATACTGGTTCAGGGCCAGTGTTTCCGATCCCTTTTTTACAAGAGAATCTGCCTTTCATTACTTTGTATAGCCTTATGCCCCGGCACCCACATTAGAGTTATCCTAATGTGGTTAGCGAGGGTTAAAAGGTTTTGAAGGCAGTCCCAAACCAATCTTGAGTTGATCCCATAGCTTGCTAGGGCTTTTATAGCCGCCTGGCTGTCTGTTAGGAGAAAAATATCCCTACCTCGATACTTTCTTGTTATATTCTCCTGCAGACATATATCTATTGCTGATTACAATCTTGCTGAGGAGATTACATATCTGCAATCAGCATACGATCCGTCGCACAGTGGGCTGCATTAATTCGGACTTACGATTTTTTTCTAAAAAATTGCATTTTTGAGTATACCAATGGACAGAACTTATTGATTATAATGAAACTTGTAACTTGTCATGTTCCGCTAAAATTAGTTTTTATATGAAAAAAATGCATTTTCTTTTTTTTTGTATGGAACGAAACAAAAAATGTCGTATTTCAGCCAATTGCTAGCCGATATCGGCTTGGGACGTAGTAGGCTTTATTCTATGACTGTTTTCCGATAGCTTTCGGTAAAAAACGCGCACACAGAGGTGCGATTCTGACGGATATACAGTGTGTCCCCGGATAGGTGAAACGACTCTTGTGAAAGGTAAAAAATTCTCGATTTAAATTTTTATTTTTTGGGGTTCAGCGCTATTTGGTTAAAGGCGAATTTCTAACATTATTTCAGTTTTTAAAAATCAAGTGTGCCTTGGAAATGCTTAAAAATCCTATTTTTCAAAACACCTATTTTTATGTAAAGTAAAGTAACTTTTATGTGGCAAATACAACAAAAAGTTATTAAGAAAACTTGTTTAGAATCAACATCTCGGCCCCTATATCAAATTTCAAAATCCTTAGCCAACTTTGATCTCTCACAATTTCTTTTTATGTTTAGGTCCCAAATCAAAGAATTTTACTTTTAACAAAGTTTTTTATTAGAAAAACAAATACTTTTAACAAAGTTTTTTACTTCATAGTAAAAAAACTTTGTTAAAAATAAAATTCTTTGATTTGGGAAATAACTACGAGTATAAAAAGAAATGTGAGAGATCAAAGTTGGCCGAGGATTTTGAAATTTCGTATAGGGGCCTAGATGTTGATTCTAAACAACTTTTCTTAATAACTTTTTGTCGTATTTGCCACATAAAAGGCACTTTACTTTAGAGAAAAATAGGATTTTTAAGCATTTCCAAGGAATACTTCATATTTCAAAACTGAAATAATGTTAGAAATTCGCCTATAACCAAGCAGCGCTGAATCCCAAAAAATGAAAATTTAAATCGAGATTTTTTTACCTTTCACAAGAGTCGTTTCACCTATCCGGGTACACACTGTGTATCTGTCAGAATCGCACCTCTGTGCCCGCGTTTTTTACCGAAATCTATCGGAAAACAGTCATAGAATAAATCCTAGTACGTCATTTTTTGTTTCGTTCCATACAAAAAAAAAAAGAAAATGCATTTTTTTCATATAAAAACTAATTTTAGCGGAAAATGACAAGTTACAAGTTTCATTATAATCAATAAGTTCTGTCGATTGGTATACTCAAAAATGGAATTTTTTAGAAAAAAATCGTAAGTCCGCCTTAATGCAGTTATAGCCCACTGTGCGTCGGTAGCTTGTTAGTTATCTTTTTAAATAATAGAAATGTGATAGTAGTCCAAATAGGCACCTGAAGTTACCTTAGAGATCAGTACAAAGAAAATTCCAAATTACTATACATAAAAATATGGAATATACATCACTGTATTCATTTCAAGTAAAACACTTGGTATATATTTTTTAGTGTTTGTTCCTATTCTTCTAGTGTTCTTTAGTTTTAATGTTGAATCATATTTTTCCTTTTTATGGTTTCTATAATATCGTTACTGAAATTACATCGACGTTAAATCCATTTCGCTCAACCGTAACCTCCACAAGGGCAGGTGCTGCTGCATTTTTCATGTTCTCTTTTACGTAGATATAGGCATCTTTTATGCTGTAATATCTCAATGTCTGTCTTTTCTTATTTAATCTTTTCTGGTACAATTCGTTTGTAGAATCTAGCTACAGCAGATACAATTTTAATATTTTCTTCTTTAACTGGTATCTCTTATCTCCTATTTTCCTTTCTATTTGTTACTTTTCAGAGCCAATAAAATTTCATTTTAAACACTAGACGTCGACGGTCACTTCCACATGCTGCATTCCTTTTTATTTAAACATCGTTGATATGAAGTTTCTTATTTGCTCAGTATAATTCACTCAATTATTATTGCCTTCAAATTCCTAGTGGTGATTTCAAGATGTCGTAATTCACAGAAATGTATAACTTTATCGGCTATATCATTTACATTGCTTTATTATAATCGCTCTATAGTCAGTCTCTTTCTTTTCTGTGCTTTGATTATTATATTCGTTCTCTCCCGTGTACAATTTCGAGCGCACACCGCTAAACTTGTTTCGTCGGAAGGGGTACATTTCATTCGTCTCTCCGAGAGAAGCTTTCCAGTTTCGCATCCGTACTAGTACAGAGAAGCTGCTTCTGGGTTGCAGTTTTTACGGCTTGTGCCGTTAACGTGGCTAGTTATTTCCTTATTAAGCATAAGGTTGTCTGAAATCAAGCAAATCGCACATAAGGTTATGTCCTGTACTCCGTACCTGTCTCTATTTCCATGATGCCATACAACTGGCAGAATTAACTTTGCGGTCATGAAAACGTTTTGACTGTTACCGGATAATTACAATTCTGCAATACCTAAAGTTTTGGTGTTTTCTTTTTTTCAATTAAGCTACCGTCCTAAGAGCTTTTCTCGGCTTTGGTTTTTTCTCAACTTTGGCTACAAGCTACCAGGCTTTCTAAAACCCAGGAGATTCGCTTATTCGCTGTCGAACTCAGTAGGCCAGCATCCTTTCAGTTAGGGCTTCGAAAATTACCACCTATGGTGGTTGTCGATTTGAGCTGGAAGCCAGTCCTGCCTTCAGTGATATTAATGTCAAAGTACTGCATTCTGCTATAATCACATCTTTACTGTTTGTAATTTCAATATGCGTGTTATCCGTCTTTGTAAATACAATAGCTATTCCTCTTTTATTTTGTAATCGACGTTATACTATTACATAGGAATTATTGATAATTTTTCGACTAACGATTTTTCCTTCTGGGGGAACCAAACGCCTTTTGAACAAGTGCATTGAGTTGCGGTAAGTGTAGTAGCCTTATTTTATTATGTGTTCAATATAACGTATCAGATTACATTCTATGTGTATATTTTATTCATTGTAAGGAAAATAAGCAGAAGCGTCAGCAGGTGATAGAGGTACCACGCAAATGAAGGTAAGGTGGGTTCATATAGCAAATACTCCAAGAATTTCCACTATGCCTCGGACGTCTCCTTCCGAGTTGGTAGTGTCGCAAACATGTTAAGGCTAATGCAGATATTTTAACGCCATCTAACAAACAATAACTTTATACGTCTCTACCCAAACGACTTTTATAGTAAATCACCTACGCTATCAGACTAAAGCCTCGCCCATGTCACACTGAAGCGAACCGTGTGCGTCTTTTATTTTGTTACATGTCGTAAATGAATTTTCAAGTACAACATGATTTATATCATTTGCAACCTTTATTTACTATTGTTCTACATTTACTATTTTCCTATCTGGGATTGCATAAATTCTTCTTTCTCGTTAATTTGGTTATCATTTATTGGTGTGTATAGGTACACATACCATCACTACATTACGCTGTGGATTCAGGTAAATGATCGTTTCGTTAATGGGGTCCCATTATTTATTATGACTAATGTTTTAGTTAAAATATAACTTTATTGGAAATGTTGGTGTTTTATTTAAGAAAATGCAAACGTTGCCAATTTGGTATGTTTCGAAGAAATCAGTTGCATTCATTATGTGACACGAAACACGCATCCCTGGCTGGTCATAGTTATGACAGAGGGTACAATTACATTGCAATTTCTAAACCAACCTTAAACCTTTGTTTAAGAATTTACATTCAGTTTATTATATTTTTCGTATTTTTGTGCTGTCTTCGATAAATAGTAAGTAGTCTCAATAACTGCTGGTGAATTTATTATATTATTAGAGATTTATAAAACTACAAAGGAATATGATTAAATAGCTGTCGTTTTCGTTCTGAAAGAAGCATTAATTTTCTGAACATTAAATGGTATAGCAACATACTGAAAAACTGTCTTTGACGGTTTCTTTGTAGGAATACGTTTAAGCGACAGTAAAATGTGTCTACTAATAGATATGTATTATTAAAGCTTGATATAAATCAGACCAATCTTTATAAAAAACGTACCTACTTAGCCTAATTCGTTCAACCATTTTAAAATACTTAGCTAAAAAGGTATATTATAGGTAGAACGAAGTGATATAATTATACTCTTATAGATAATTGAAGTAATTTCACTAGACAGTATATAGTTGAATTTTCAATGTGAAGCCTTCAATCGCCTGAGAACTAAGCAGAAGATGAGCAATCTAAAACTGTTTTTAATCGAGTTATTGGTTTTGCATAACAAACTAGTGACATGTTTTTCCAACTTGGATATTCCATGTGATAACTCGACTTTAAAAACATGTTTGCTACACCTCACTAACAAACTATTTTCACCTCATGATACGTTGCAATACGTGTTTACCAGCCCCCAATCTATGTCCTTTATCTCGCACATTAGTAATCCACGTACGTTAATTACACTCAGAACTCCCGTAAAAATGACATTAAGGACAGATTTCAACTATATTATTTTTACCACTGGACATATTCCTCTAAGTCATACAATGTCTAGATTAATAAGTACCACAATTTGGCATAACAGCGAAAGCCCTCGAGGTAATTACCTTATAGTAACTTCTGCGGCTAATAACCTTTCTGCCATTATGAACGTTTTATGGAATGTTGATATCAGAAAAATAGTGCTCTTGGTTGATAAACCGAATCTACAATTACATACAGGAAAGGGCTATTTTTGTAATACGAAAGCTACCTTAAGCCTGCCCCAGAACTGCAACAGCGAGATAAATATATCTTTTCACAATTTCAACAAAAGCTTGAAGGGCTGCTCTTTAAAAATGACACCTGCTTTTAATATTACCGGTAAATCAGATGCAGATATAAAATATATTTTTGGAATTATGTCTACAATACTAGAACTAATGGGTACCGTTCTGAAAATGAACGTTTCGGTTAAATATCGAATTGCGAAACAACTTATTCAAAATAATAATAATGAAGACATATGGCTCATTGCCACTGTGTTTAGATTTAAGGAGTTATACGAAAAATACGATGTAAGCGACTATTTATTCAGAGATAATACTGTATGGGTTACCCCCAAGCTGCGAAAGAGATTAAGACTTACGTCAATTTTTGAATTACCTGCTTGGGGATTAATTACTATGGTATTTGTGGTAACAGTATTTTTTTATTGTTCGCTTGGAAGATGGACGTCAGAACAACCCCGATTCAAAAACTTCCAGAGTACAGTAATGACGATTTTATTGTTAACACTTGGAAGCTCGAGTCAGCCATTACCAAGAACTACAGCACTTCGTTTAGTAGTCGTGTTTTACTTACTATACTGCATGCAAATATTTAACGTTTTTCAAGGGAAGCTAATAAGTGTCTTGACGCAAACTGCATTTAAAGAAGGTATAACTTCCACAGAAGAACTTGCTGAACTTGAACTTCCTATCAGAGTTCATGCAGCAGTGAAAAATTTTATTAGACAACAAACTGAAGATCCCGTATTCTCTAAAATATATAGAAAAATCATTACAATTCAGCCGTATAATCTTACTAATATATTATTTAATGTTGCTTTTAATAAAAATTGCAGTACATCTGTAGCAGAAACGATATTGTCTAAATTATATCCCAGGCAGAAGGAGCAAGTGGACATCATAAATAAAAATGTAGGAGTATTGGCCTTGGAAACCATTATGTGTATGAAAAAAGGTCACCACTTTTTTCATACATTTAATCAGCTCAGTAGAAGAATAATAGAAAGCGGATTCTACGAGGTGATGTTAGATGATGTGGCACAGCAATATCGGATAAGAGAGATAAAGGGAGATGTGGGCGCTAATGTTAAACTCTCAGTTAGACACTTTCTTAATTTGTTTGCCTTTTTGAGCACTGGACTACTTTTTGCAACGGTCGTTTTTGTTTTCGAAGTAGCAACAGCAAGGATTCGGTTAACAAAGTGCTATAATTAAACTGAACAATGATAAATAAGTCGACTTGGTTGAAACTAAATAAACTTAAATTAAATATAGCAAAAAAGCGATGAGAATCATTAGTATATCACCAATGCATAATTTAGTAGCGAATTTAAAGGTAGATAATGTAGATATAGCGTTTGTCACTAATGTTACGTAGCTAATAGTTATAATTAGCAATAGATTGAAATGTAATCAACATATTGACTATATTTTAACTAAAGCATGAAGGTATGATTATTTGGTCAATTAAGTGCCAAATTTAACATTTTGTCAAAAATATTAGTATACAAGGCAATTATAGCGCCACGTTCTGTATATTGCCCTCGTAGATTATTTAATACCACCGAAAAAGACTTACAAAGACTGCAAAAGTTACAAAGCAAATGTATGCGTATTGTTTTCTCTTGAAATAAACGAACATACGTGTCCTTAATGTTGGAAACTTTTCAGTGGCTTAGTATTAAGCAAACGATTTGCTTTAATATACTAGTTGTAATTTTTAAAATTAATTATAATAAGTTGCCTAATTAATGGATAAATTTATAGTATATAACGACGATATTCATAAGTATAAGACTAGATGTGTAAATATATTTAGTTTTTTTTAACAGCAAATTCATGTTCTAAAACATCTTATTTTATAATGCACACAAATTATTTAATGAAACGCCGGGTGAATCAGTCTGCTGATTTATATCGGTTTTAAAAATCTATATCAAAGATATGTTAAATCGGTTTGTAAATGAGAATATCTGGATTTGTAAACATCTTAAGAATAAAATACAACACTACTGGAGCCTGTGAACGACACCAATGTAAACAGATTTATTTTAGCGGATACAAATCAATGTTTTCAACACAAAATGGCTGCTCTGAATTTCTTAATTCATAGACTGCTAACTTTTCCTTTAAGATTGTAACGTTTGGCCCAACTCGAACGCGAGTCCGAATAATTAAACATAATTTTACGCATTCTCCCTGAGCTTGCACCACGTTAAGTACCGAAGCGCCGCGCCGAGAGGACGACGTGACGTCACCGCAAACGATCGCCCTAACACCACTGCGCACCTAGACCACGAATCCCCGCTCCAGCGACCTGATACGAACCGCCCGCACCAGGTATAAAAGCAGAAATTGAGTCCGCAACAGACAGTATTTTCTAGAATTTCCTAGATCTTCCCACTCCACTCGTCTTGCCTATGCTCTCCGGAGTGTCCCCTGGACTCTTCGAGAGGGTCCCGACCAGTTACCTGAACGCCTGGAAGTTCGGATTGTTGCTATACTTTCCAACGTTATCCTCCTGACCTACTGGAAGTTCGGATTGTTGCTATACTGTCCAACGTTATCCTCCTGACCTCCTGGAAGTTCGGATTGTTGCTATACTTTCCAACGTTATCCTTTTGAACTCCTGGACGTTCGGGTTGTTGCTATACTTCCCAACGTCGCCCCTCGAGGTCCTAGACGCTTGGATTGTCTCTCGACTTTTCAGCGTCATTCCTCGAGCACCTAGCGACCTAGAGAGCCGTCTCAGGCCCGACGGCGACGACGTCAGACACCTGGTTACAAGCAGAGTTTTTCCGAACTCGCCGACGACGCCCTCCAAAGCTTGGGCACTCAGGAAGGCCAGGTCGTACTCGCCGGTGACGACGCCGTCCGTGAAGCAAATTTCCCGGCACCAGGGCAGAAACACCGACGTGATCAGGCCCGTTAATTGCGTCTGGAGTGGCTTAGCATCTCCGAGGCCGAGGAGCGTCAGTGTTACCGTTTGTACGATTTAAAATTATGGGATCGCCGAGACAAAATTATCAGATTTTGCTCTAAATTATGTTAACCCCTGTAGATGGCAACGCAGCAGTTTTTTCGGCTCATCTGCCATTTAATTGAAATTAACGTCGCGAAATGAAACATAAATTGTGCATTTATGATAATAGATGTCACCAAACTAGATCAACACACTAAAGTGTAAAGTACCGCCATTGGTGATTTTTTTATATCTATCCGCACAATTTTCTCCAACTGGGGATAAAAACAATCTAACAAGAATTTGTTTTTACAGCAGTACCATTACACAAATAAGAAAATCCCCAAAAACTAGTGTCTTCCTTATTGCACTTGGGCAATGTGTATGTGTTATCTTTATCTCAGAATTTTCTCACATTCTCACACGAGGAATGGAATGGCGCTACCTTACACTTAGTGTATTGATCTAGTGACCGTATACTTCCTATAGAAACTGTGTAATCTGATATACAGGTACTCTAGGAGGTCGTAGAGTCCCTGTATATAATAATAATAATAATAATAATAATAATAATTTTCTTTATTACCCTTGAGCAAATACACAAAAAAGAGAAATGACAGAGGAAAAGCACTATCAACTCAAACGGGTAACCACAAGGCGGGATTCAGCTGGTAGTAGGATATCCCACCCCTCTGATCTTCCATCCAAACCCTGATTAAAATAAATGAGAGTAAATTTGAAAAAATGCCTAAACTAAATTAAACTAGTATCTGTAACGATCAAGTCTACAATAGTGTTTAGACTAAATTAAAATTAAACAACTATAATATATTAAACCTAGTACAATTAAAGGAAGTTGACAAACACATTATTTAATTACTTAATTGCCCAAGCTAATTGCATCCTAACTGATTGCGGAATAAGTCGTGACGCATTTTGTATTTAAATTGTGCAAAATTAAGGGATATGTAATCCTTCAATACGTTATTGTAAATATGATATATTTGATAAGAAAAAGATCTTTCAAAACGGACAGTAGAGTGCTGCGGCGGCGAAATTAGGCCTCGGAATCGAGTATTAAGATTATGTACGTCTGTCCTGAAAGTGATTTTGTTGTATAAATACCGCGGACATTTATTAATTAAAATTTGATAAAAAAGAGTTGAACATTGAAGTAGCCTTCGATTATACATAGTTAACCAGCTGGCATCCGTCAGTTTATGAGATATGTGTTCGAATTTTCTTATGCCATAGATGAAACGAAGGCACGCATTTTGAACTTTCTGAATTTTGTCCGCAGTCACCTTGTCGATAGCTGGGTGGTAGACTGGAACACAGTAATTAAATTGGGAAAGCACAAAAGCTTCAGAAAGTATCTTTTTAATTGTGATGTTTAAGTACGACCTGTGAGGGTATAGTTTCCTAAGATGCATATAGCCCTGAGAAATGTATTTGGTTATCTGATCTCTGTAACGGAAAGTGTTATCTAAAATAAGGCCGAGACTTTTTACTTTATCTACCACAGGTATTCTTACATGATCAACATAAACATTTACAGAATTAGCCAAAAGACTACAGACATTTTTATTACCAAACAGTAAGACAGATGATTTGTCTGGATTAATTCTCAGGGAATGCTGTCTTGAAACCTCACAGATATACTGCAAATCTGAATTTATTTTATATATTGCCTCATCAAGATCAGGCATGTTAAAGGAGTAGTATAGTTGAGTGTCATCAGCGTATATATGTGTTTTGCAAAACTTTATATTCTTCATGAAAGTTGACGTATATATTGAGTACAACAAAGGCCCTAAAGTGGAACCTTGGGGAACCCCTTGCGTTATGGGTAATGTTTCAGAGTAAGTATTTGCCAACTGTACCATTTGTGTTCGCCCAGTTAAGTAGCTCGCAACTAAAGCAATAGCGTTTGCACCAAAACCGATAAATTTTAAAATTGTCAGCAATGTCTCATGATTAACGGTATCGAAGGCTTTACTAAAGTCCAAAAGAACCAAAACAGTAATTTTACCTTGATCCGCAGCAGTAAGAATATCGTCTGTGACATTTAGCTGAGCAGTTGTACAGCTATAACCCGACCTAAATCCAGATTGTACTGCAGGTAAGATATTATTACTATCAACATAGTCAGCAATCTGTTTATTCATGACCTTCTCCATGACCTTTGACAGTACGGGAAGCAAGCTTATCGGCCTCAAATCTTTAAATTCTGATGGTTGTTTAATTTTCGGTATTGGTTTGACTATGGCATTCTTCCAGCATTGTGGAAATATACCATCAATAATACATGAATTTATTAAATGCGTTACATACGGAATTATATTTGGACAACACAACTGAATCATGTTAATATCAATGCCATCACTACCCAAAGCAGTTGACTTAATACCTAATATAATTTTCTGTATATCTTCACTATCAACTGTAGTAAAATTAAAATTTAAGCTTTTATAGGCATTACTATCATACATTATATAGGTTAGTAAACCATATACAGGATCTCTAGGAGGTCGCCGCGGCCCGGGCCCTTTATCGTGAAGCAAGCAAAGGTGCTAAATATGTTTCAAAATATGCACACAAAATTTGACAAAGACGATGCGAGATGGCGCATTTAAATATTACAAATTGCAGAAAGCTGATGATACGATAATAATGAATAAATCATCCATGACAACAAAATTATGTTAAAATTGATAATTATGCTACTTTATAATTTTTTACCAGAATGGTGAAAATATTATGATAGAATCTGATAATTATGTGACGATCGGCAACACTGAGGAGCGTGCACCAGAAGTTCCCGTCGAAAGAGCCAGAGGCCGCCGCCCACAGACACGCGGTCGTGAAGCAAGGGTAACTCAACGGCCGCCTTCGCCGACAAAAAGAAAGAGCGCATAGCTAAGTAAAATTCGCTCACCTGGGGCAACAGAACAGCTGGCAGGTAGAACAAATGAAATGCATCGTTCGCCACTTGAACACTGGAATTTCACCGTCAAAGTACCAGACGCACTAGGTATGCACACAATTTAGTTTGATATTGACCACAGTTTCGTTTATTTAACGATTTTAAGGCCAAGTATATTGTTGTTGTCCGCCATTACTGGCGATCAGCTAATCTGTCAAATTACCTGTTTAGGTCCGGCGCGGTGCCAACGTGACGAGGAAACTAATGTACATACAGGCTGTCCCGTAATAGTGTGCCACTGCCCGATTGCCTGCGAGCGAAACACCCCGTCAGACGAATCAATTTATTTTTATAAATGTCATTACATTCTATTATTTCGTGTTTTTAATACAGTTTAATTTAATGTATCTAGTTAAATATTATTATACAATGGTAAGAAATTATTCTGTGTTTCTATCCCACGTTACCATCTGAGCTTATCACCTGGATCTTGGCATTTTGAGCTAACTTTGGGAAACCAGTTTTTAGGCTGGTGATTGTAGCATTTAAATTATATTAAATTAGCCCGTGAGGCTACAAGATCATCAAAAAAATCGCTGTCTGCATTGGTTTCCCTTCTAAACATTTTGACATTTTGATTAGGGAACAAAATAGCACGTTCGAAATCTCACAACTCTGGTCAGTCTTAGAAGTCAAAGATCCAACGAAAAGTACATCAAAATTCTGTTTTGCCCGGCTACAAAGGGCCTAGAGAAAATTTGTAAAGATTGAGGCCATAAAGTTATATGCAGTTCAAACAACAATCTAAAATGGGTTTCTCTTGTTTTTACTTCCTTTTACAATAAAGGAAGTATTGGATTCACCCCAAAAATTTGAAATTGTGTTTTCAGCAGATCTTCACGTTTTAGACTCCCCTGATCCCAAAAATCATATTTTTTTCATTGGTCTGTCTGTCTGTGTGTGTGTCTGCCTGTGAACAGAATATCTCAAAAACGAAAATAGGTATGGCGTTGAAACTTCGTGTATAAGTTTTGTGTACTATGTAGATGCCACAGCAAGCTTTTGAAGAAAATCTCATGACCGGAAGTAGGTGTTTACTCTTGTGATTTTTCAGTCTTTTTCGATTTTTTCAAAAACGGTTTTAACGTTTTTTTTTCAAACCACACATTTTTATTGCATTTTGAATGTGTATTGATGTGAGATAGGTAATTTTCCAATTGAATACCTGTAAAATGGGTTTGTTTTGTGTTTTTTTTTCTATTTTTTTTATTAACTCCTATTTTAAATAGAACACCCGGTATATTATTACATTTTTGAATTCAACTTGAAATTCTAGAAAAAATGTGTCTCTTCAACTAACGTTTTATTTTGTACCGTTTTTGCAGAATTTGTAATTTTTGAAAAATTTTGACAAATGCTTAAAAATTTAAAATCAAATTTTTGGCTGATTATAAGATAGAAAAGATAGAGCACCCGGTATATTATTACATTTTCGAATTTAGCTTAAAATTTTAGAAAAAAATTTTCTCCTCAACTAACGCTCTATTTTGTACGGTTTCAGTAGAATTTGTAATCCGACATAATAATTTTCATTGCTTGATTGCTTGCTTGCTTGACGCCACTTTGAGAGTGAACCGGTGGGCCGAATTGGCTGATTTTGATGTCAATCGACTCAGGGCGACGCGAGTAAGCCAGTAGTAGGGTTTTCAAATTTTTATAAGTGACTTTTTTTATGTGGATTTTCTAACCTCAAAATTAACTCGACCCACAAAATGGATCACTTTTGTAGAAATTGCATTAAATGAATTATTTCCCGCCCAATTTGGTTTCAGAATGCTAGTTTTTTTAAATAATTTTGACAGATGCTTAAAAATAAAAGTTTTGGTTAATTATAAGATCACTATAATAGGAAGTTGTGTGGGTGTATCACACCAGATTTTTTCTAAACCTTTTCCAGCATTCTTCCTTCAAACTTCTGATCTTCACATTTGTTAAGTTTCTGTCCCTTTTATAAAGTTCATAATCTTCAAGTTTCCTGCTATTTTTGAAGCGAAGAAATGCTTGTTTTTTTGCTTGAGTTATATCCTTTACCTCTTTTGTGAACCAAGGTGTTTTATTTTGAGATTTTGATGTGTTGGGTTTAATTTTTTCTGAGGCTTCTTTTGCGTCATTTATTATATTCCATATTTGTGAGCTAAATTAAATAGCTGACTAGTAACCTAATTTTTACACTGGTGCCCAAAAAGTTTTGAAATTAATAATTTCAAACTTGGTTGATGCCACACATCATGTAGAATTTTTACTTTAGTATGGAGAAATAAGTATACGAAAGCGACTTATAGGCAAATCTACCTTTACTTTTATGAAAGCTTAAGTCATATCCAGTCAATGAAAATACAACTGCCCCTTTAAGTTAAATACCAATAATTACAATTACAACTCCGCTTGTAGCATCTATTGGGTGGACTGAGTAGCTTACAGATGTTGTTGCCGGTCCCAATCCCGGATAAAGAAGGAGGGTTTGTGGGACGGGTTAGCAACCTACCCACCGTAAAACCAATCAATGCTCATAGAACCACGCAGGCAACTATTAAGGAATAATGATTTGAAATTTTCGTAGGATCATCTACAAAATAAATAACCAATAATGAACCACAACAAAGAAAGTCTCGGGCATGGACGGAAAAATATGACGACCAGGCAACGAAACAGAAAAAAACGATTAAAGAAAGAAAATATAATAAGACTGGGAACTTGGAATATCAAGTTCTGGAATTGAAAAAGTCAAGAGATAATTGTGGAAATTTCAGAAAAGAATATACATATCTGCAGTATTTTTGAAACAAAAAGAAAGAAAAGGGTGCGCAGTTAATAAATGACTACATATTAATATATAGTGAAACAAGTAAGGATAAACATGCTATTGCCTGGGTTGGAACGCTCCTTCACGTAAAGTTTCAAAAATGTATAGAAAAAATTGACTATATCAGCGAAAGGCTACTAAGAACAAAGTTAAAAATTGATGACATATGCATATCATTAGCATTTATGATCCTGATATGAATAAACTAAGAGACCAGAGAAGAGAGTTTTATGAGCAACTACAGACTTTAACTGACACGATACTTCTTAAGAATTATGTTGTAATTATGGGAGATCTTAACGCACGTATCGACAACGAACCTTTAATGGGAGTTAACCTTTTACCACTGACATGAATCTTTCAGGACGTAGACACTGACGTGCGGTACGTCATACCGTTGCCTATTATTCTTTGTTTTTAATGCTAATCTGTCCTATATCACAGTATTTGTTTTTTACATCAATTACTGAATTATTCTTCACACTTCTGTAGAATACAATACGACACAAAATAAAACTTTATTTTTTCGAAAAAATTATAAACGCATACATAATATTAAAAGAAAAGTTGGACATTGCCACAAAACCCTGTATAAACTTAATTACAGCAAAACTTGAGTATTGGTCACTATAAAATGGTAAAATAGTGTTTAAAGTAACACATTAATGATATTAATTTAAAAAAAGATTAGAATAGAAAATATTGACAATAACTGCACTGCTTTTAACTATACCAACTATAGGAACGTAGTCACTGACATGCGGTACGTGATACCGTAAGAAAACTTTACGGCAACGTAATTTAAAAACTAAACGCATACTGAAACTGCAGCAGTTGACAATAGGTAAAGTTACACACCAATTAAAGGTATACAGATAGTTTTCTAGGAATCTTTTGTAAAACTCGTTTTACAACAGAATGTATTTTTGGAGCGGTATGGCATACCGCATGTCAGTGGTTAAGGGTTAAACAGCGTTTTCACGAACCAATATATAATAACAATGGTGACCTGTTAATTGATTTTTGCGTTCAAAACAATAGGTTAAACAATACTTTCTTCGACCATAACTGGAGATACAAATATACCTTTACAGGCTCACAAGGACAACAATCTCTGATAGATTACGTTCTAACAAACAGAAGTTTCTTACCCAGTGAAATATTAGAAGTAAGGATGTTGAATTCAGCTAATATAGAAAGCGACCATGCATTAGTGCTATGTAAAATACGAATGAAATACCATATTCCACGGGAGACTAATGAGAACCATATGAAAAAATTTAACATAGAATCGCTTCAGGATGAAAGCACTAGGCTTCTATATGCTAATCGCTTAAAAGATAAAATAGATACCCCACTAATAGACTATGAAAACAGTGTCGAAGAAACGTGGGAAAAAGTAAGGAATAATGTGATAAAAGCAGCCGAAGAAGCAATAGCAAAAAGTACAGTTAAAGCACAGACACCACATAAAAACAAAGCACCTTAGTTCACGAAAGAAATTAAAGAAATACAGAGAGAAAGAAAAAATGTTTCTGCGATACAAGTCTCCTAGAGAACCAGAAGATCGTCAAGCATGCGTATTAGAACGAAATACGGCCAATGCAGAAATAAGACAAATAAAAGAGCAACATTGGGAGAAGTTTACTAGGGACATGTGTAACATCCTAGCCCTCTGCTAATAAGGGCTAATGAATTTAATAAATTATCTTCGGGTAGCTTTCTCAGTCGGAGTTAAATTGGTTCAGTCAGATATACACTTGGAAATCAGCAAACAAACACCAGGATAATTTTAGACAGTTTAATTATAATGTAATGTATTTACATACATAGGCATATCTCGTAAAAGCAAATAAAATGTATTTTACAATGAATTTTAATAATTATGCTGGACGTCCTGTTGCCCGTTCCTTACGCTTCGGCAACCCGTTTTGCATCTGCGTGTGGATGGTCCGTTTAGTCGCGTTCAGGAAAAGTCGTCGGAACGCCACTGGCCGGGAAGACGATTTGTCCAAAGTAATTCACGGTGGTGCCAACCTCCGGAAGCCAAATATCAGGTTCGATGTCGAAAACACGTGTAGCTGCAAAATAGGTTATTTCGAGTATGCTATGTTTTACGCCTTGCGACACCGTGATAGCCTTGCAATTCCCGGGGATACGGTGAACTGTTTGTGCGTGATGCGGCCGAATGGGAAGTTGACGACGTTTATCCACCTGGGGCTCCGCTTCGTTGTGGCGGCCTGCGACCGTCCACGGCCACGACGGTGCCGCAGATCTCCCGTATTACGATGGGAAGATGTTTGGAACGATGAGTACAATCCTGTAGTCAAACAGATATTAAATGCAATCTTAAAGGGGCCTTGGAGGTCGGCTACGTGCCGGCCTTTAATAACATGAAATTTGATACGCTCGGGCCGGGAAAATTTTATGTTGGTCTGGATAATTTATTTATTATTACGAAATCGACATATGAAACGGCCTGGTTGTTAAACCCTCGTTTCGAATATGTTCTCCTGGAAATTTTTATGCAATTATTTGCCAACGGAATTGCAGGAGATTTTAATACAATTATTTGCCAACGGAATTTGGGGCCAAAAGTCTACGCTGATTTCAGGTTCTTTTTGTTTAGCAGGTATTAGCTTAGCCAGGGAAACTGTTTCCCCAGTCGTGGAGCATCGTCTCAGACAACTGACTTTTCAGGAAATGGGCTTAATTAAATGCTAGCTAGGAACACGGTCTCCATGAGCGGAGGCATCGGTTCAACTGTAGCTACAGGAAAATACTAAAGGAGATCGGGATCCGAAGTATTGACGGGAAAAGGTTCTTTAAACGGTCGGGCAGGAACAGGAAGGGAATGAAGGGAGGGAATGAATGCGAAATGAATGTCTATGAAGGAAGTGCCCCTGAATGCCTCGCGAAGCAGCTTTGTATGGGCTCCTCTTCTTGCTTCGTGCGTCTAGCAACCACTTCGGGCATTCTAAGTGGGGGAGCAGCGCAATACGTAGAGCGGGGATCTCTTGATGACGTATTGGTAGCGCGGGCGAAAAATTCAAACGCGTAACGTAGAAATCGCTAGGAGAAAACGCGCGAATTAATTTTAATTCTGAAGAACGCGTTTCTGCTGGGCGAAACGTTACACATGGAGAAGGATTTATATGGCCCACAGAAAAAAATATGGTGAATGCTAAGAAAGAGAAAAGCAGAAATCAGCGACACAGTTAAGATTAATAGCACAGACACTAAACAATGGAGGGAATACTTCGAGACCCTGTACAATGAAGATATGGAATATAGTCCTATATGTATTCCATACGAAAATAATGAACAAGAAATAACTGAAGTGAATAGAGAAGAAATAGAAAGAGAAGTCAAAACACTAAAAAATATAAATGGGCCCGGTTCAGACGGGATAAGAAATGAATTAGTAAAATATGGGGGTAGCAGTTTGGTAAACGAATTAGTAAAACTATACAGTTGTATAATATTACAAGGATTATTACACACAACTGTCACATGACTGATATCCAATGAGAGCCATGCATTTTTGAAAATCGACTAATCGCGGACTGATTACCTGATAAGCGCCCTAGTGATGCTTATCAACCGATAAGCTTTTTAGTGCTGATTATCGACCCCGTAGATCTTGTCATAATTAGAAATAGAAATGCAAGAAACAAGCAATTTTAGTTTTTTTGCATTATTAGATGAATTTTAAATCATAATTCGTATACGGGTTTTGTGTAATAATCTTAAAAATATAAACGCGGGCAACACACTTACATATAAATTTGCCCGTGCCAAAAGTTATCGTGCTGGTTGCCCTTAGAAAACTGCCCTCGGGTAAACCCTCGGGACAGTTTTCATTGCAACCAGCATTCGACCCTTAGCGTGTGCAAAATTATCGATAAGTATGTCTCGCTCTTGTTATATTACTATTGAAAAGTACCATACGAATGGAAAACTAGCGTGACGATCCCTTTATTCAAAAAAGGAGAAACAAGTTACCCCGAAAATTATCGAGGGATTACGCTCTTGATACAACATAGAAAACATTAACAAAAATCATCCTTGACAAATTACACCTTTATATACAAATAAATGAAGAGCAACAAGATTTTTGCTTAAACCGCTCAACGACTGATGCAATATTTATAATCCGTCAAGTAGTTGAACAAACGATTGAATTTAAACTCGCATGCATTCATGTGTTTGGTGAATTTAAAAAATAAATCGATCGGGTAAAACTACAGAACGTATTAACGATATTAACGGAGAAAGGCATACCATTCGACCTTATACAAATAATAGAAGATATGAATTCCAATACATATTCTAAGTACAAGTAGGAAATCAGGTAATGGAAGAAATTAAATGCTCCACCGGAATTCGACAGGGACACCTGTTAAGCCCATTTTTATTTAACATAGTGATGGGCAAAATAATAGACAGTGTTACAGTACTACCAGAATATAGGATGGGAAATAAAAGTATATGTATCGTTTGTTATGCAGATGATGCAATTCTCCTTGCAAAAACTGAAAATGACCTCAAGGCCTTTTGCATAAATTTGTTACAACTTCAAAACAATGTAACATGGCTGTTTCGATTTAAAAAACTAAATCAATGGTTATATTCAAAGAGCCGATACGGTGTAAACTAGAAGTAGAAGGAAACATGATAGAGCGCCTTGGCTTGTACTTGCCTACCTCAAATGTTAATAAGTCCTTACATTCCTTGTTACTTAAATAGCTATTAGGTACCTGGGAATAGATGTATCAAGCGATCGCAATCTTTATAAAGAAGTTTGACATCAGGTAGGAACAGGAGCAAGAATTTCAGGATACCTTCGCGATGTAACTTGGAAAAATAGATATCTCAACATAGTGAGCAAAGTCAGGATTTATAAGTCTATGGTGAGACCCGTACTAACATACGAAGCAAAAACCCGCGCTGACACAAGTAAAACAAAACAATTAATGCGTACCACAGAGATGAACACACTTAGGACAATTTCTGGAAAAACGAGATTAGACCGAGTGAGTAATCAAGATATAGGAGACCAATGTAACGTAATGGACGTCATAAAATTTATGAAAAGAAGAAGGAAAGAGTGGGACAATCACGTCAGCAGAGCACACAACGATATATTAATAAAAATAACAAGGGATTTAAAGCCCACAGGAAAAAGAGATCCGGTTAGACCGAAGAAGAGGTGGGCGGAAAGCTGGTTGTCGTTATCAATAGTCACACCATAGTGTAATGAAGTATTATAAATAAAAATCGTGAAGAAAAACAGATGTAACACCTACTATAAAAGAAAAAGAAAACCAATAATTACATATCTTTCTATACTACATAAGTTTTTGCTGCGTAGGAGGAGAAATATTACAAAGACCCTGGACATTCCTTCCAGGAGTGTCGGGTACAATTGGCAATATCGGCTAGTCGCCTATCTGCAACCCCCCCCCCCTCCTTCTGTTCTCCATAGCCGGGACGGCACCGCCCTTAAGGCAGTTCTTCATCATCGCATGTTAGCTATTGTGTACCTGTCTTCTGTGTCTTTATTTCTGTTTACAGTTTTTCCTATGTTATTTTATTATCAGGCCTCTCTTACTGCTATCTACCTTATCCTTTCTTTCTATGTTTTAGTTTTCAGTATAGTGGTGATTATTTTCTGGTCCTCTTCCGATACAAATTCTTCGCTTAGTATGCATTCCACTATGTTATTTTGTGTTATATCATCTCTGCTCAGTATTGTTATTGTTCTTTCTTCATCCCATTTTACGCATTTTTTAGTGTATGTGTCGCATCTTTGGCAGTAGTCACCGTCTTCGTTCTCTGTAATACACATTCTATGTAGATATTGCTTAAACATCCATGACATGTAAGCAGAGCTGGACAAAGTAATCTAAAAGAGTAATTAATTGCTAATTACCAATTACCGCCCAATGAAGTAATTGAATTACCAGAGATTTTTATCACTCACATGAAACAGTAATTGAATTACCAATTACTTAGTAATTGTTTTATTCTAATATTAATTTCCGCATCACTGAAGTTGAGCTTTCTATTAAGAATGTGGGTTTAGTTGCCAAGGCCCGTAGAGGACCACATGAGAGATAAAACAGGACTTCCAGTGCCAAAGGGTACATTGTTTTTTTAAATCGAGAAATCGTAAATTATTAACATTATAACCAACTTTTGTAGGTTACGTTGACGTCCGTTGACATTTACCTATCGTCCAGCCAATTACAAAATGTCATAAGACAATAGATTACTTCACTGCTAATTTCTGCTGATTTCTCCTATTTTAATGAAGATTTCGACGTTCTTCACTGCCGATAAATTTTTTTTTTACGAATATGAAGAAACGTTGAATTTTATTTTGGCTAGATTTTGTAATAGCACACTGAATATGTTATAAAAGTGATTTTTCCGTGTTCGTGTAAAATTAATCCACTCGGTTTATATCGTTCGCTCGTAAATTAAATGTTAAAAAACTCTCACTTTTCTGAACTTGTAGAACAATCTACTATTAAATACGCCGAACATGAGAATGAATGACGAAAATATGTAACTTACCTAAATATACAGGGTGAAGCATTGCATTTCTTAATTGTTTGACAGCAAATTTCTATTTAGATTTTGTAAAGAACACTACATGGTCATCCAATTGGAGCAACTTGAGAATATTTTGTTGGCTCAGTTGGAAAATACTTTTTTTACCCTTTTATACGAAAGCGACATTTTCTGTCCCGAAAATATACGTTTGGTTCCCTGGTCGATTTCCAATGGCAGTGGGAGGGAATATAATACATTGACTTCTGTTGCCATTACAGAGGGCGGCAATGTGATTAATAATAAATCAACTACCCTCCTGATCTTCATATTTAATTATTTTCTAATGCAGCTGAATACAACAGATAATCTCATTATAAAATGTAATAGTGTCATATGTATAACTTGGAACTAAAACGCCATTTCCCCTCTTGCATGATTACAATTGATTAGGTATTGTGTTCGCTAACGCTGGGGAATTAAATTACATCCGCGGAAAGGAATGATACATTTTGTGAAGGAGCCTCCCGACGTTGGAAGTCCGAAATGCGAGTCGCAAAAATCGAATTTGTTCTCAAATAATGTGGTACGCAAAAGATACTTTGGTCGGTGGTACAATTGTTTATGATAATATTTTGACAACTGTCAACAAAACTCCCATGCTTCCTTGATAAGATCCTATCTGAAAAGTTGGAATTGGTGCATCTGTTCAAAGGTTATTTAATTTTGAAAACCGGCAGCACATTTTGGGATTTCCTGTACTTAGTTGTATAGTCCAGAGAAATTAGACATTGCTCTTCGGAAAAATTCCCGGAAAGCTGGATTTTGGTATGAGCCTTGATATTGTGGTTCTAAACAAAATGTCAAAAGTCCTCGTCGATCCGAGTGCCGCTTAAAATTTTAAGGGGGGGCAAAGGTCCCCAAAAACGGTATTTCGTGAATATCTCGTTAACGGTCACTTTTACAGAAAAAATATTGATTATAAAATTTGTAGCTTATGAAATTTCTAACAATAAAGATATCATGACTTTTATTCGTAAACGTAACCGTTTTGAAGATAATTCGATTTACAGAGTTGTAACGAATAGATCCACTCCTCAATGGCATGTATATCTCATTGGAGTTGCGACTTGAATTATTCCAGAATTTCCTTGTTTCAGAGTCTATAAAAATAAGAAAGAAACACATATATAGTACACTGTAGTCTAGATAAAGAAGGCATGTGCTCCGAAAAGTTCCTTTTCGTTGTCATAAAACCTCAAGACACATCTGCTTGCTATTCGTGCAACTAGGAACAAAATAGTATATTAAGTTATTAGGAGCAAAAATTATACTTTATTTGGCGTGGTTGAACTGTTTATCGAGGCAGATAATTACAGCCAAGCCACATAAAGATACTTTTGTTCCGAATAACATATAGTACTTTTTCTTCAAACGTTTATAACAAATTATTTATCTACACAGCTCAAAAAACCTGTTCAGTTATCTATTCTTCCGCCAACATCTAGTACTGCTCGGCAACATTTATATCGGGTCTATTACCAGGTTCAAATATGGCTAGGTAACGAGCTTACTCCTGAAGACTGGGGATGGAAGTTAAGAGATAACATTTTGGAACCGATTCAAACTCTGCTTCCACCTGCTCCAGACATTCTGCTGAATACTATTTTTTTCAATTGCACCAAGGGGTGTAGCGTAAACTGCGGCTGCAGAAAAGTTGGTATATATTGTTTACCAGTTTGTGGTAATTGCCAAGGTCAGTCTTGCTTAAATGTAACACCCGATATAAATGACGTCGATACTTGCAACTCAACTGAAGATGTAGATCCATCACGTTTCCTATCTGAATCTATGGAAATAGAGAAGACAGCAGAAGAACAAGAAGAAGAAGAAGATGATGATGAAGAGGAAAGCATACCGATTGAAATAGAGTTTGAAGATAAATATTAATAATAAGTTCATAATATTTTTCTTAAAATAAACATGTTTCAAACAAACTAAACGTGGAATATGCCTACTGGGGACATCACATGAAAAAAAACGCACCTTGTACTCTACTTTGAAGGTGGTGTGGAAAAGAGTGCACGTTTCAACTTTGTAAATCGAATTATCTCCAAAACGGTTACTTTTACGAATAGTTTTGTACGCCTCTAGTAGTATCTGTCTTTCCTGTTCTTTAATATTGATATTTGTGGGCGCACTTGTGCATCTTCTCAGGTTAACGCATTCTTTGCGCTTATCTGCGATCGCCTGCGACCATCAGTGCACTTCCCTCGCCTTCTTTCCACTTAATTTTTTGCGGTAGTTATTTTCGCAAGCTCTTTGTATTATTTTGGATAAGTCTACTTCACTATTGGCATATGTCGCTGCTTATGTTTGTTGTATGATTTCTTGTATGAGAATTTCATCGAAAAGCCACCCTCTTCCAACTCCGACATGCTTCTTTATTCTCCTATCTTTGTTTTTCTGTTTGGAAAGCGTTATATATATTGAGATGGTATTAAGCCCACAACTTGGCTCTGGTTGCAATGCATGATAATTTAACCGATTCAATAAAGCACAGAGTTGGGATATTTTGTATAATTGCAATTTTAAACAAAGGTAAAATACTAAATGTATTGATAATGAGATGCGAGAAACAGTAAATTAGTTGGAGAAAGGCATAGCATATTCCAGAGGGTTTGAATTGGCTTGTGCATAACATTTTTTTGACACAAAAGGTTTGTTAGCTGCATTTCAAAAGGAGCGTAGTCGTTAAGTAAAATCAAAGGATAATGAAAATAGCGAGCAAAGCAGAATGGTAAAGCAAGATGAAGCATAATATAATATAAAAAATTGCAAAGAGCAATGCTAGAAGAAGGCAACAGAAGAGAAAAGATTGCGACGCAAAAATGGTGAACTCAAAAATCAGTGTATTTAAAAAGAAAGTGCAATAGCGCAGCGCAGATCAGTGACAATAATAAATAAATAAGGTTTGTGTGTGCAACGCTATCGAACAACTTTAATTATAAGGTTAAAAACAATAATTTAGATTTAAGAAAATTGTAAATATTAATTAGGTACTCAAATTTTCTTCCATTTCTAACCTTTTATTATCAAGATTAATATCTATAACATAAAAAAATCAACAGTATCTTAGCAACCTGACGCTATTTTGTTTTAAAACAGGAGAACAACTGAATTTAAATTATTTGAAATTTGTAAAATTTGTGCTCCAATTTCAATTGCAGGTTTATATTAATAAAAAGTGTTTTACCATTTCAAAAGTATTGCATTTTATTGCATATGTGTCCATGTGTATGTGAGAGTGTTTGTGAGAGGTTCCACAGCATAGAAATAAAAATTTTCCAAACGCATCTCCGAGGACCTCGGCAGCTGTTGAGCTGGGTTTTCCGATCATCGTTTCCGGCAAAAGTAAGCATCCAGAACCAGAGGCTTGTACTGCAATAGATTGGCGGGGCTGCAAGAACGTCCCGTAGAACATCTGCAGCGAGAGGAGCGTCTCCAGCTGAGATATTTGGGAAGCGTCACTACGAGCAGCTCCAAAGTCTGCATAACGAGGTAGGATTAAGCCTGCAATTTGAGGGTTAGGTTTGGGGAAACGCATCAAACGATTAGATCAAATCTTTCCAGAGTAGCTTAGCTTTTCCCCAAAAGCCCAGTTGCTTCGTGTTTTTCGAAAATTGAGTGGCGTCAGTAGATTGTGCCGGGTTTGGAGGGAATCCAAGCGTTCATAAACAATTAAAAGAATTGGCGTACCTTCTACGTCAGAACAAGCAAGAGGCGGTGACGTCATCTTAAATAACGAAGGCGAGGGATTTTAATAGTTGCCTAGCGGGAGAACTTCAAATAACTTACCTGAAGCGTTTTTCACAGTATTTTCACTAGTTTAAACGTTCAGATACGCTGTTTGCACTGACGACATTTTGTATCATCTGTCAATGTACTAGATTGTAAATTTTACCTACTAAATAATGAGCTACTACAAGTCAAATAACATAAAATTTATGGCGATAGTTAAATTCTGATCCCACCCTGATAACAAAGCTTGTGTTTTTGCCGAAAGTTAGCTTGATTGATATTGCAATTGAATAAAATAGAAAGAGGGGCTTTTCAACCATTTTTATTGGTGTAATTAATTGTTACATTTAATTTTTAACTAGCCGTAATTGATGGACAGGCAAAGTAAAACCACAGTACAAAAGTATTAAGTTGCCCAAAATTTAACTTATTATGATATTTATTTAATATTACAAGCATGACATTGCAATATATATACTATTGTGATCACTCAGATTTTCGTCATCTTCCGTGCAAGCCGTAATATAATAATAATAATAATAATAATAATAATAATAATAAAGGACTTTATTGCCAAAAAAACAAAAATAAATAATACATTCAGATATAAGAATTTAAAAAACTATGTGGCAACGGCGGAGTTCAGATGCAATAAATTACATCTGCTCTTACACTCAACCGACAAAAAATAAGTACGAAAAAAAATTTTTTGTAATGGAAAAAATTCAAAATTGAAAATTAAAAACTAAAATTGAATATGATTGTCTGAAATTGAATCCGCGACGCACCCGCCAATATTATGTAATATTAAATTGATCAAACATTAAAATGATTTTTTTTAAATTATCCTTTATTCTCATTCAAGCACTGTCTTGTCGTTCAAAAAGATGAGATGACACGTATCGTTTAAAGGAAGCAATAGAAAGATCTTTGCTACAGGATGGCAAGGAATTATAAATTTTAGCAGCACTATATGAAAAACAACGTTCGAAAAATACAGATCTGTGAGGTGGGATGGTTAATAGTCCTTTATTCCGGATGTTGATATTATGAGTATCAGTTCTAAATGTCAGTCTGTCAGAAAGATAACTTGGTGTTTTGTTAATTAATAATTTATGGACAAAACAGGCCGAGTGCAGAAAGCGACGATTGCCCATATTTAACCATTTAGAGTCTCGCAGTTTGTGTGAAATATGATCATATTTTCTAATTGCATAAATTAACCTTAAACAAGAGTTTTGAATTCGTTGAACTTTCCTGGCATCAGAACTTTCCAAACAAGGTTCATAAACTAAATCAGCGAAATTAAAATGAGACAAAACAAAAGCATTGCATAAGGTCTTCTTCGCATCTGGAGTTAAAAAATGTCTGTTGACGTACAAGATTTTTAAGTTGCTGAACGCTTTTTGTATGCAATTGCTAATATGAATATCAAATCTTAAATTAGAGTCGATAGTTAAACCTAAATTACGACCGGAGTTTTGTACACCTAAAGCTGTCCCAGCAATGTTAATATTTACTAACGGTATTAAATTATCTCTGTCTTTTGGTTTGCAAAAAAGCATAATAGTAGATTTTATAGGATTGATAAGCATGGAATGTTGTTCAGATATCGCTATTAAATTTGAGAGATCAGTATTGATTAAATTGTTAGCTTCATTGATGTTGTTGAGATTAAATGGTAAATAGATTTGCGTATCATCGGCATAAAAGTGACAGTTACAATTTTTACATTATTAATAAAATCGGCAGTGTAAATAATATATAATAAAGGACCCGATATAGAACCTTGCGGGACACCCGACTCTACACCTTTCACGTTTGAAATTGAGTTACTTAGTTTAACTAGTTGCGTTCTTCGAGTTAAAAAACTTTTTACAAGCTCAATTGCATTATTACCAAAACCAAAATAATGTAGTTTAGATAATAATAGTTCATGGTCGATCATATCGAATGCCTTGGGGTAATCTAAAAGAATCAAGATAGTAGCCAAGTTATTTTCCAAAGCATTAAATATGTCGTCCGTGATACAAGCAAGAGCAGATACACAGCTGTACCCCTTCCGAAAACCTGACTGTACAATAGGAAGAATGTTAAAATAATGGAGATGATTCCGAATTGGCTTTTCCATAATTTTTTCTAATAATTTAGATATTGCGGGAAGAATGCTGATTGGGCGTAAATCCCTAAAGCTAGAAGGAGAGTTGGTTTTGGGAAGAGGAATGACGTGTGCTATTTTCCAACTATCAGGGAAGTAATTAATTTCTAAGCAACAATTGATAATATGAAGTAAATATCTAATTATAAAAGGGCAGCACATTTTTATCATATTGATACTAATGTTATCTGCCCCAACAGAATTTGAGTTAATTGTGCATAAGGAATCCAACACATCATTTTCTGTAACTAGAGAGAAGCAAAACAAACGAGTAACATTATTTTTTAAATTATTTTCATAAAATATTTTTAAATTGGGATCAGGTTGTATTTTCTTTGTAGCAATTTCATCAAGAAAAAAATTATTAATAGCGTTAGCGTCACAAAGTCTAGCGGGAATAACACGATTTTTTGGTTGAACATTAAGGTCCAGTTTTTTAAGAACCGACCATATATTATTTTTGTTTTTGGTCAAGATTGATTGTAAATAAGCGCGTTTCTCCCGTCTGAAAGCACTGGTGGTGAAATTACGTAAAGTTTTGTAATAATCCCAGTTACTAGGGTTTTTAGATTTTTTAAATTTCTGAAGAGCTTTGTTACGTAACTTGATGAGTAGACGGATATTATCTGTCAGCCAAGGAGCTTCGGGTTTCGTAAATCTAGCAGTGCGAATAGGTGCGAAAGAATTGAAAAAAGTTACTTTAGAATCAATGTCATTAAGCCGAAACATTGCATCCCACGGTACAGCTTCCAACGCCACGGTGAATATATCACGATTAAAATTATTAAAATCTCTGTACGTTTTGAAATTTACTGCAGTACTAACATGACCGACATTCAGATAACAGTATGTTAAAAAATGATCGGATATTCCATGCATACTCCTCACACCCTTATCACATATAATTTCGGAATTAGATGTAATAATTAGATCGATAAGTGTGGAGGAGGACTTAGTGACTCTAGTTGGTTCGGTCATGATTTGTCTAAATCCATAAACTTCAAGTAATTCTAAAAAATTTAAGCAGTTTGAATTATTGGTAGACAAGTCGATATTGAAGTCACCCACACATAACAAATCATCACAAAACGGAATTACAGATGCAAAAGAGTCCTCCAATGCATTAAAGAAATCATCATATTCCTTCCAGCGAGCCCTGTAAATAGCACCAAGAGATAATCGCCTTTTGTTTAAAGTAAATGTTATCCAAAATTGTTCAAAATGTATATTATTTTCTGTATTAATTACGGTAAATACGATATTGTTTTTAATATAGTATGCTAGGCCACCACCTCGCGATATGCGATCTTTCCTTATCATTTGATATCCATTTAATTTAAAAACTTTATCAGAAATGTTAGGATTTAACCACGTTTCGGACAGAGCAATAATATCATAATCAAACTGGTACACATGATCTCTGAACTCATAAAAACCCGTACCAATCGATTCAATATTGAAGTGTGCAATTTTAAGGGCCATGTACGTCTACAAACTCAATTTCAAGACAAAACAAAATACAAAAAAAACAAGCAGTAAAATTAAAAAATTAAGATGAGTACAGATAATGCGAGCAATTAGTGTAGGAGAGCGCCTAACCACAAACTGATCGTAAAATTTCTGTATTGTGGCTATAATCTAATAAAACTTAATGTAATAGGAAAATTAAATTAAAATATAGTTTAAGGAGCCAAAACTGCATTGTAAAGGCACAATTTTGCAGCCCAAGCGACATTAGAATAGTAACATATTTTTTAACTTAAAATAAATCATCTTCGTAAAGCGAGTAATTAAAGTGGCTTACAACAAAAGTAAAATAATAAAAAAGGAAAGAGAATCATACGTGTCTAAACTGCAGCAGCAGATAATAGATTGTCCATCTCTTCACATGTTAGAATCTTCACAAGGCCATCTACATTCCGGAAAATCCTTCCATCGCTGCTCCAGACATTCTTCACACCGAACTTTTTTGCTGCAGTTGGAGCACCGACAGTCTATACCCAGTTAGATCTTCTTTGATAACTAGCTTACTACCCTTTAAACGTTTTATTAAATCGAAGACATGTTTTCTTTTTCGATACGACAAGAACTTGATTATAATAGCCCGGGGTTTATCACCAGAAGGTCGACCCACTCGATGGGAGCGTCCAACGATATGCAGTTGGGACCCAAGCGTCTGATTAAATGATCAATCACAAGTACATCTGTATTTTCATTCTTGTTTTCCGGGATACCAAACCAACGCAAATTATTACGACGGGTATATTGTTCATGACTATCAACTCGGTGATTTACTTGTTTGATGGAATTTTTGTTTATTGCAATAGTAGAATTGATAGCGTCCAAACGCTCATTCAAGGACTCAATTTTATCATTAATCTCAGCCATGATTTTAGCAGAGACAGCTGGTGATATGCGTGTAATTAGAAATTCCATCGACTTTTCATCCATGGTAATCGCTTCTGGTTCTTTATCACTCCTATTAAACTGTAAACAAGGTTTGTCACCGGCATTTTGCGGAGCTAAATCGTCCGTAAAGAGTACTCAAAATTGCTGCGCGCGCGTTGCAATAAGCACTTCAGAAATGAAAACGAAAATTAGAGAACTTATTGTCCGTTGGCAAGCTAATTGATACGCAAATAATGTTCAGCCACTGATGATTCACTTATTGCACCAAAAATTATCCAGATTAGAACTTTATTGGCCACAAAACTAGAGATTGAAATTCGGAGCGCAGTCACAACTACACACTCGGTACAGCCATCCAATTTCTTTAATATCTACCTATTATTGAGGTATTTCCGTTTCTGTCGTATGTGTGCATCCTTCCTTTGTTCAAGATGATCAAGCTCATACTATCCAACCATTCTGTCATCACCTGACCTCTGCTATCTTCTATCTTCTAAATAGAAAAATACGAGGTCAGAGCACCTGCCTTAAGCTGGATGAAAGATTATCTCAGTAACCGAACTCAGCAAGTACGCGTATTTGATAATGGTACAAAGCACTTGTCTAATACGATTAACATAGAAACTGGAGTCCCGCAAGGCAGCATCCTTGGCCCTTTATTGTTTATTGCGTACTTTAATGACATTACTTATTGGGTCAGCAACGCCAAGACCAATTTGTCTGTATATGCTGATGATACTTCGGCAGGATTGTGTTCCGTGGCTGTATCTGATCTAGTCATAAATGCTAAGGAATGTTGTTACACCTTTGAAAATTACTGCAATGATAATGGTCTTATCCTAAATAGCAACAAAACTAAAATAACTTATTTTGGGCTTAAAGAGGTTGATTACAGCTTATTAGTTTTGAGTAACGGTACGACAATAAAAAATGTTGAAAAAACCAAACTGCTAGCTATTTATATAGATAGTCGATTGAAATGGTATGATCATATCGATTATATCATTAATAAGTTAACGAAATGCTGTTTTATAATTTCCCAATTAAGAAACGCTGTAACTGACGCCTGTCTAAGAATGTTTTATTTTTCTCACGTTCAAGCGACTCTGAGCTACGGCATTATATGCTGGGGAGATTCCCATAAAATGAATGAAATCTTGATAATGCAAAAAAGAATAATTCGCAAGATGCATTGGTTGCCGTTTAACCACAACTGCAGGGAGACATTCCGCCTAAAAACATATTGACGGTCACGGCACTCTATATTTTAAACTGTGTTTTATATGTTAAAAAAAATTAGAATCATTTTTCTGGTAATGACTCAAATCATTATAATGTTCGTCACTTAAATATTGCAATTCCCAGTCACAGATTGGACTCAACATCTAGAAGCCATATCGTCAATATGATTCGGCTATTTAAGAAATTGCCCATATAAATTAAAAAGAATTTCACACCTACATAAATATAAGACCGCTGTAAGTAGATACTTAAGTACTTCTTCACTATATAATATAGATTAATTTTTAAATTTTTAATAATGCAGGCATGTTCTTACACATTATACCACCGATTATACCTTGTACTAGTTTATTGTATGTAGTAGGTGAATAAATTATTATTATTATTATTATCGTCATATCCCTTCGGGCCCTGGTCACTCCTTCGAAAGTAGCTCGCGCCATGTAATTTCCAGTACCTATATTTCTTAGCGTGTATGTATATTGCATCATCACTTTTTTAACAATTCAGTATTTATTGATTGAGACAATTTTCTTGTTCGGTTCAGAGATAATTGCAACATTTACCTCTACTTTCTCGCAGTTATATGTAATCATTCCCATATCCCCCTGTGTTTGTTTGCATTTAGTTGTAATCTTCTATATATACTGATGGGGCCATAATTATACCGATGGGGCCACAATTATACCTGGTGTCAACGAATTTGTTAGACAAGTCATAACTTCTAGAGTATTAGGTGTATCAAAATGAGATTTGGTACAGGTAAATGGTATAGGGAGAGCAGAGTTTTAACATTTTTTTCACTTTTCGGTCACTTCCGGTTTCACCGAAAATGGCTCAAATTTCGAATTTTTAAATCGAACACCCTGTATATTTTTGCATATTTGGATTTATGAGACAATTTTGGATCAGAATGTGACATTTTAAAAACTTATCCATGTCACACTTGACAAAAGTAAATAAATTATTATCCAGTATTTTGCTTAGAAATATTTAACTTATGAGCTTCTTTTTAATCCAATCGCAAATAAATTAGTATCGTTAGATTCGTCAAAAAATTCTCTTTTCGGAAAGTGCATGTCAAAAAAGGGTCGCCATTTGAAAAAAAATAGTTAGACGAGAAAACGTGATTCTGCCAACTTGTCTTATTCCTATCTATCATAATAATCACTAAAACTTTGCTATTGTAATTTTCTGGCATCACCTGAGGTCCTTAGATTAGTTTGCGTCCGATCATGGCCACCTAGATGCCATATTAAAAGTGGCTCTAAAAAAATCAAGTAAGCTGAAAAACTTTTTAAAATGTCACATTCTGATCCAAAATTGTCTCAAAAATCCAAATATGCAAAAATATATAGGATGTTCCATTTAAAAATTCTATATCGGAGCCATTTCCGGTAAAACCGGAAGTGACCAGAAAGTGAAAACTATGCGAAAACTCTCCTCTCCCTATACCATTTACCTATACCAAATCTCATTTTGATATACCTAATACTCTAGAAGTTATGACTTGTCTAATAAATTCGTTGACACCCGGTATATAACAGCAATGAGATAACATGAACAAGAATATAATACGTATTGCTTGAGTAAGAAAGAGATACACATAGTAGCAAATATTCGAGAAGGCTTGAAGCTTAATTTATTTATGACATTTGTCAACTAAACATGCATACTAAAATAATTTTTTTTGTATGGCCATCTCTTTCTTACTCAAGCATTCTATTTTGTTATTCATGTTATCTCATTGCTGTTATATATAATTATGGCCCCATCCGTGTATAACAGCAATGAGATAACATGAACAAGCAAATAGAACGCTTGAATAAGAAAGAGATGGCCATACAAAAAAATTATATTAGTAGGCATGTTTAGTTGACAAATGTCATAATTAAATTAAGAGTCAAGCCTTCTCGAATATTTGCTACTATGTTTATCTTTTTCTTACTCAAGCAATACGTGTTATCTTCTTGTTCATGTTATCTTATTGCTGTTATAACGGGTGTTCATAAACAGTCGTCATCCCAGTTGCTTTGAAAAACAAAATGTTATGTCTTTGATTAATTCGTGCAACACAATGAAACGTCATTGAGTACTGTCATAGCGCAGTTTTTCTCAATTTTAATAGACATACGTTTTTGAAGTCAAAACCTACTGGGATGATGACTGTTTATGAACACCCGTTATATAATTGTGGCCCTACCGGTATATATAAAGGAAAGTCACAACCCTGACTAATCAACGCAGAGCCGAAACCACTGGTACTAGAAACTTGAAATTTGGGTGGAAGATTCGATTTGTTACGTAAGGTAGTGCTAAGAAGGGATTTTTTGAAATTCGACCCCTAAGGTGGTGAAAAGGGGTAAAATGTGTTTTCACGAATTCCTCAACATTTCTTACACCCGATAAGATATCGACTTGGTGTTTACTTGCAAAGATTATCAATGTAAATACCTAGAAACGTATTTTAGGATTTTGCCCTAATCAACCCCTAAAGGTGCAAATCTGGATTGGGGATGAATTAAAGAACCCTAAGTATTTCCTAAGTTTATTGAGTTAGAACATTCTTTTTTGGCACATAGATTTATTTTTAAAATATTTAGAAAGGGGTGTAAGGGAATTTGAAAACGGTAACCCTAAAGGGGTAAAAGGAGGAAAAACTAAAAAAGGGTGGGGGGTTAAATTTTTTTTTGCCGTGAGTTCCATTTCACAATAAAATGGGTTATAAGGGATTTTTCGAAATTCCTCCCCTACGGGGGTGAAAAAAGGTAAAATATGTTTTCACGAATTCCTCAATATCTCTTACACCCGATGAGATAGCGATTTGGTGTTTACTTGCAAAGATTATCAATGTAAATACCTAGAAACTTATTTTAGGATTTTGCCCTAATCAACCCCTAAAGGTGTAAATCTGGATTGGGGGTGATATAAAGCACCCTAAGTATTTCCTATGTTTATTGAGTTAGAACATTCTTTTTTGGCATACAGATGGATTTTTAAAATATTTAGAAAGAGGTGTAAGGGATTTTGAAAATTTTAACCTTAAAAAGGTAAAAAGAGAAAAAACTGAAAAAGGGTAGGGGGTGAACTAAAGACCCTTCGTTACTCTTATGTTTATTGAGTTAGAACAGTCTTTTTTGGCATATAGATATATTTTTAAAATATCTAAAAAATGGTTTAAGTGATTTTGAAAAATGTACCCCTAAAGGGGTAAAAAGGGGTAAACTATGTTTTCACTTAAAAGGTGCAAATTTGAATTCGGGGTGAATTATAGAACCCTTTGTATCTCCTGTGTTTGTTGAGTTAGATCATTCTTTTTTGGCATATAGATGTATTTTTAAATCTTTAGAAAAGGTTTTTTAAATTTCACCCCTAAAGCGGTAAAAAGGAAAAACTGAATAGAAGTAGGAAGTTACAATTATTTTTCGCTGTGGGTTCATTTCAGTATAAAACGGGCTGATTTTTTTTCGAAATTTCACTCCTAAGAGGCGAAAAGGGGTACACTGTTTAGCGTATTGAGTGATGGAGGAGGGGGACACTCTCGAATGCATTTGAGATTTAGAAGAAAAAACAAACATTTGTAGTCCGTACGAAGAACGGGCATCTTGCTAGTATCTTTATAATAATATCTGCATATATGCTCCCTCTTCCTCCTCATCTTGGCTACTAGTTTTCTGTAGGTAGGACATGTCATCGATTCGCTCTTGTGTCTTGCATATATAGCATGCCGGTTGATTCGTGCACTGCTTGAGTCAATGCCCTATCTCTCAACATTTATCACATACTTCTACATTGCTATGTTTGCATCTTGGAGTCATGTGTCCAATTCTATTCCATCTATTCCACCCTTCTTCAATTCGTTTTTTCTGTTAATGTTATGTTCTGCAGCCGTTCTGTGTGGTTTATAATGACAGGATAATATTGTGATTTGAGTCATTTATTTGGATTTTCCCCTCTCTCGCAATGACTGTCTTTGTTTCTTTCTTGGTTACAGTTTCAATCACATCTAGCAGCATTATCGTTCTGCTTGGTGTGTTTAATCTTATTTTTGCCGCATTCCCTAATTTATATTTTAATGTATCACTGAAAGTTCTTACTTTTTCTTCTTTATGGCTATCTATCTTGACCTTTATCTCTTCCTTCTGGTTTTTAGTAAGGATTTCCAACTTAACATCATTTATATCTACCTTCTCCTTCATCTGTTTGATAATATTTGCATAGTTTCCACCCTCTGTTGCCGCTATGATAATAGTTTGCGCATTCTGCGCCTTTTTCTTAGTTTTTCCATTAGTAGGTACACAGTAGCTGAATGATTATCCCATAAATCGATTTCAAAAGGAAAACCGGCAGCTATCTCTGTTGTTATATGTTAAAATTAACAAAACAAGTGTTTAAAAAAATATTTCATATATTGCAATAAACTGCCTTGATTGTTTTGTTTTTGAATGGGACAGTCTCAATAAATTAAAATTTACCTTTGCCTCGACGTTGGGCAATATAAATTTCCAATGCTCCGTCGAAGAGGTGCCTAAAAGTTTGCGATGCAATGTTGTAAATTAATATAAGTTAAAATTAGGTGGCAAATCCATACACACACAATTCTCAGTTTTTTACATTTTTATACTGTGCTCAAACTTTGCCTGTCAGTAAATTAAGGCTGGTTAAAATGAACTGTAATAATTAATCGCACTAATAAAATGGTTAACTGCCCCTCTTTCTATTTTATTTAACTGCAATACTGATTACGCTAGCTCTCGGCATACAAGACTCCTTTATCTTTTGAGTTGGGTTCATAAATGGACTATAATCCCAAATTTTAGGTTATTTGTCTCAACGTAGCTCGTTTGCTCGTTATTAGTAGATACAATTCACAATCTCGTAAATTGACATAAACACAAAATGGTTTTTTCGTACAGCGTGAAATTGAACGTTTAAAATCCCGAACTACTGTGAAAACGCGTCAGGTAAATTATTTGTAGATTTCCGCTTGGCAACCATTAAAACATCGCCTCTTCGTTGTTTGGATGCACGCCGTTCTTTCAACTGTTTCTGATTGATTTCGCTCCAAAACCTGGTGACGCCGTTCGATTCTTGACAACCACGAAGTACTTGGCCTTTTGCAAACACGCTGGTCCTCTTCGGCAAGGTCTAATATTGGGTTTAAGGTCATTGTTCACTCATTCCTGAAATCGTTTCTCGCTGCCAAAATGCAGTGGCAATAAGCAACCCGTCATACGTCTAAAAATCCAAGAGAGCGTCACAAATCAAAGGTTGACAGCGGGGGGTAAAGAGATTAAGATAAGCAACAACCATACTCTCGAACAGCAAGTTCTGCAGTTACTCAAGAGATTTTCGTTACCACCTCAGAGAAATTTAACATAAAACAAGTAGCAGCAAAACATTTATTTTTCGACATGGTCAAACAACTTTTTTGCAATTACTTGACTGCCTTTACCGATATAGGTTTTTTTACAAATTTTTACAATAACGGTAGAAACATTTTTTTATTATTATAATGAGTACAGTAAAATTATAATTATTATAACATACCTAAATAAAAAACAACTTTTACAACATTTCGTAATGTAGTGGTTAAATTCATTAAAAATTCAAAGAATAACTTTTGGAAAAAACGCTGGAACCGGTCGATTTTTAATTTTATTTGCGCATTTTTTCAAATAAAATCTATACATACAGGGTGATCCGCGTAGGAGGTATGACGTCATCGATGTTTTTTTTTTAATGGAAACCCTCTTTTTTATTACGGAATTTGAAAGAACGCATTTTTTTACTTACTCTAAGCTGATTTTTGAGTATAGGTCACATGAACAAAAATTAAGAAAAAAAAATTAAATTGCAAAATACTAAATTTGATTGGAATGGTAACTTCAAAAACCCCTAAATTAAATGTTCAAATTATGCACCGTTGTCTGCCTGGCAGTAGCCAAGACGACCGATATGTTTTTTATTGATTGCTGTCATTGATAATAACGTAAAAGCAGACTTTCTAAATTAAATTTTGTATTTTGCAATTTTAAAATAATTTTTCTTAATTTTTGGTCATGTGACCTATACCCAATAATCAGCTTAGCACAAGTAAAAAAATGTGTTCTTTCAAACTACGTAATAAATAAAGGGGGTTGCCATTTAAAAAAACATTGATGACGTCATACCTTCTACGCGGATCACCCTGTATGTATGCATTTTATTTGAAAAAACTGAGCAAATAGAAATAAAAATCAATCGGTCCCAGCGTTTTTTTCCAAAAGTTATTCCTTGAATTTTTAACGAATTGATCCACTA
The DNA here is from genome assembly GCA_940337035.1 of Agriotes lineatus. Taxonomy (NCBI): domain Eukaryota; kingdom Metazoa; phylum Arthropoda; class Insecta; order Coleoptera; family Elateridae; genus Agriotes; species Agriotes lineatus. The sequence continues at coordinate 82,886 of CALNHX010004498.1, read as the reverse complement.
CTTTACAAAAGCACTGTATAATAGGTGCAAGACATTATTCTACAGTAAGATACAAATATAAAAACTTTGGTAGTTAAGATTACTACTTTACCCTGATAAGTTAGAACAATCGGAGAATTTAAACAAACTTTAAAAATTCCTATTTCCTATCCATCTATTGGTTATTTCCATTGATTAAAATTGTTTCACACATACAGGGTGTTTTTAATAGTTATACATATATTTTAAGAGGAGGTAGTTCCCAAAGAATAGTTTCCAAAAAAGAGTAGTTTAATGTTTTAAGAAAAAAGTTAGAGGGCCACTGAAGTTATTCAAAAATAATAATATATTATAATAACAATGAATTAATTACTAATGTAAGAAAATCACGAAAAGCGATAAAATAAATCTTTTCTATATTATCTAATTATTTAAATCGGAAAATTTAAAACTCTAATTGACAAATTTCATTTAATTTTTGAATGCAGAAATTCTGGCCAAAATGTGAAAAAATAAAATTTCGTTAAGTTCTCAATCATATTATTATTCCAAAAGTGTTTACTTCTTGTTATAAATTTGCAGTTATAATCTTTTTGGGTATATATGAAAACGGTGTTGGGAGGGGAGTAAATTTGTTTAAAGGATTGTCAGATTAAATATACAGTGTCCGCCGAAAAGTCGGCATAATATGGGTAAAATTTATATTTTTGATTTTTCAAAAAAAAATTGTACTTCAATAATTTGTGCTTGTCTATAAACCTATTTAGCCATTATCATATATACCAAGTGATTTTTACTTACTTAGAAAATGATGTTTTTCGTAATTGTCAAATTTCAAAAAGTGATGTTTTTCGGAAATTAAGTAACATTTCAATAAGATCTTTTTTGAATGTGTTACTTTTAGCTTACTGAACAGTCTCAAGGTAAGAAAACACTTATTTTTTAACGTTAGCTAAAAGACTGAGATTGAATATTAAAGTTCATTTTTTATGCGAACAATTTAAAGATTTAGAATTGAGAAATATAATATAAAATATTAACTACTTCTTCAGAATTTTTTATTATTTATCGAAAAGTAGTATGTTTGCATAATTTTTACGTTTTTTATGCAAGGCGCTTTTTAGGAGAAATATTTTTCAATTCTAATTAATATCTATTTAAATTAACATGGTTAGATTAGAGTTTCTAGAAGCAATTTAAATGGATAGTAATTAGAATTGAAAAATATGTCTCCTAAAACGCGCTTTCCATAAAAAACGTAAAAATTATGCAAACATGCTACTTTTCGGTAAATAATAAAAAAATTCGAAAAAAGTAATTAATATTTTATATTATTTTCCCTAATTACAAATCTTTAAAAGGTTCACATAAAATAAAATAAACTTTAATATCAAGTCTTTGTATGTGAAATTTTGAAAAATATTTTAATAACTGAAAAATTCATTTTTAGCTAAAGTTAAAAAATAGGTGTTTTCTGGCCTTGATATTGTTCAGTTAGCTAAAAATAACACACTTTAAAAAATCTCTTTGAAATCTTGCATAATTTGCGAAAAATAGCACTTTTTGGATTTTGACAATTTCGAAAAACTTCATTTTCTAAACAAGTAAATATCACTGGGTATATATACAGTCGCGGCCAAAATAACCGGGACAATTTTTTTGACCTAATTTCCAAAATGCCAAAAGAAGTACTGACACTGACAATTCTAATTGATAAATGTCATCAAAAGTCACTGTTTAGATCTGAATAATGACTTTTGATGACATTTATTAATTGTAATTGACAGTGTCGGCCATTGTTTTCGCATTTTGAGAGTTAGATAAAAAAAATGTCCCGTTTTATGTGGCCGCGACTGTATGATAGGGACTAAATAGGTTTTTAGACAAGCAGAAATAAGTGACGTAAAAAGTTTTTTTGAAAAATGAAAAATATAAATTTTTCTTATATTATGCCAACTTTTTGGCGGACACTGTATACCTACCAAAAGATCTATATTACACAACAAATTTTGAAAAGCGACATTTCGCGGAACGATTAGCGACTAGGGACAGTTCTGTACAGATAACTCTAGGACAGAAGCAAAAACTCAGGCAAATCTCTGTAGTTGTTTTAACACTTTGTTGCTAAGAAAAAGTCAACTAGTGTCTGTCTATCAATACAATGTTTTTTAGATAATCATTTTCATAGTTTCTTTTAAACTCCCTGGTCATGAGAAGCGAACAAAAAAAAGATTTTGATCATACAAAGTTGGAAAACCACTTCCCCAATACGTTACATATACTTCTTCTGAGAATGAATCATGTAAAATACAATCAAAAGCAGTATATTCACAATGAATATTGACCGATTTAGGGAGAGATATTGACAATAGTTAGTGATATTGACAATCTTTATTAACAATAACATCTGTTAATAGTATCTGCGTAATGGTAATGTTAATGCTACAATAAAAATATTGGAATGTCCACAATTAATGATTTACGTATTAAAATTAATTCATATTAATGTCCGGCTACTTTTATTTGATCAACTCATGTCAAATTTCCAAGAATTTTGATGGCCAACTAAATTTGATCAACTAAAATCGAATCGTAAACGCGAGCTAAAACCGTTTTAGAAACCTAAACCGTTGAAATTATGAATTGTCCAAATAGGACTGAAATATTTTTTAAGTTGGGAATTGTAGATATCACCATTAGAGCGTCCCTAATGTGCAACTTTCTAATCCAAGTTTCGTGAATCATTTTCTGTATTCTGACTGTCTTGGCAGGTACCTGTGGTGACGCATCCTCATAAATAGAATTAATGCAAAGCCTAATGCTAAGCCGATAATAATTCTTTGCTGTTAACTGTTGCTGTATAATAAGTTGCATACCTGACAAAAATTGTGATAGTTTTTTTTTTAGTTAAAACAGAAAAAGATAATAGTTACTTGTAGAAAAAGTAGTCACAGGGAGCTCTGTGGTTTCACTTCCTCTATTTGTTGGCGCCAAATTTGTTCGAAAATAATGTATAGCAAACGAAAACAAGTGATGCAAAGTTTATCATATTTTGCGGTTTTTTACAAAAAATATACAATTTAAAAAGAAACTGGTTCCAAGGCGCACTATAAATATAAATTTTGAATTATTTTATGTGTCGCTCATCGCTTCAAAAGTAAACTTGAAGCTACAAGAACTTTCTAAAAAACAGTATTTTAAGCACTTGAAGCCTGCTACTATAGAATAGCTTTAAGTCGTTTTCCCTAACACTGACACTCAATTTTTAGGCAAATTCCTACCTCGTTTAACCCTCTCGTGCTGGTTTCGGTGCTGGTCGTAGTGACGCCGCCGGAATATCTCAAGCTGTAGCCGCTCCCTTGGGTGCAAATTCTTCTCAGGATACTCCTGCACACTCCGCTTAACTCCTGGACCCATAACCTTTGGCTTCCGATGCTGACTTGGGTCGTAGTCACAGATTGTAATTTTCAGGTGCTCGCTACCGATATGTACTTTCAGAGACAAATTGAAAATTTTACTTTTTCGTTGCGGACCTTCCCACAAACACTTGTAATGAAGCTCGGAAACTTGGGCAATAAAACTGTACACTTTTGAACAGGTAAAAATACTTTTATTATTATAAAAACAGTAATTAAACATGAAGCACAACTTGTTCTCCTGAATGACAAAAAGCATCATGTTGCTAAGATACGGTGTTATTCTACCCTTATTTGGAAATTAGGATTGATAATTTTTACCACAAATAGAATAAAGTTTGAGTACATAAATTACAATCTAACATTTTCTTAAAATCTAAAATATTGTCTTTTTGGCTCATAACCAATTTTGTTCTATATCGTTGCACTCACAAACGTTTTTAATTTCACAACTCTGCTTTTGCACTATGTTTTTAATTATTAACGCACTGATATTTAAGTTCCGCACTTTTCACGTTGCTTGCTGTTGTTCTGTTGCCTTCATTCAAGAATTGCTCTTTGCAATTTTTTATATTATCCTTCATCTGGCTTCACCCTTCTGCTTGCTCACAATTTTCATTGGCTTTTATTGATAACTACGCTCCTTTTTGCACGTAATAACCTTTTTGTGTCGATTACTTTCGTTTTGTTTGGTCTTACATCTGCACAAACCTATAATTTTAATTATATTACTTTATTCACAAGCCAAATTTAAACCCTCTGAAATATGCTTTGTATTTGCGTGCCTTTATCCGACTAATTACTGTTTCTCGCATCTCATAATCAATGCATTTCATATTTTTCATCATCATTTGCAGCATTTAAACATTCCATCTCTGGACATATGCCTCCCCAAGCTGTCGCCATTAATATTTTTATTTTTGTTTAAATTTGCAATTATATCAAATATCCCAACTATGTGCTTTATTGACTCGGTTGAATATTTTGAACTGCGAACAGAGCCAAGTCGTGGGCTCAATACCATTTCAATATTTTGACACGTGGTGTCTTCTTCAGTGTTTAAAAACATTTTAAAATAAAAAATTCTCACAAACGTTACGATCTGTAAATACAAAAAACACAGTATTACACATTAAAAATAATAAACAAGTGAAAAAATACTTTCTCATATCTTTATATTTACCTGTCAGTAAAATTTTTATTAATATTATTATACGGGTAAAATTATTATTATTGGAACTCCAAAACATTATCCATCTTTTAGCAATTTGTGTTAGATGTTAAATTTTTTATAAGTGAAAACGGCATTAAAACCAGAACAGATGAATCCAATATAAGTGTACTTTCTTTAAAAAAAAATTAAATCAAATTTTGAAGATTGGTGCGAGGAATATGTATAAACTTACTTATTTGCTTTATCTTAAATGCTTACCGTGTTCGTCTAGGATTGAAATTATTAAAAGGGAAAAAATTAAAGTGAAAATACCTGTAACAATTCATTTAGGACTAGTTAAATGCAATTAAAATTGTTAAATGTACTGACTTTAAAGTTTTAAATAATGTTTTAAGGAATAGTCCGACTATTTTGCATAAATTCACTTATTTTGTCATCAAATAACGCCTGCCAAATTCGACTATGACTGACCTTATTAAGAAAGAAGTATTTATACTGAAAATACATTTAAAGAGTCATTTAGGATTAATATTAAATACAAAAGAATTTGCTTATTGTACTTACTTTACAGATTTGAAATTTATTTTGATGATTTTTCTGTTAGTTTTGTATATAGCTATTAATATATTATTTCAGGGACGCTTGCCCTGTTCGGCCATGACTGACTTTTTACAAGTATGGAAAATTTATAGTGAAAATACCTGTAAAAAATCATGTAAGATGATTACTAAAAGCAGATGAAATTGATAAATGTACTTACTTTAACAATTTTTAAATCATATTTTTTTGTATTTACAGATCGTAACGTTTGTGAGAATTTTGTATTTTAAAATATTCTTAAACACTGAAGAAGACACCAGGTGTCCAAATATATGAAATATTTTCAAACACTTGTTGTTTTGTTCATTTTAACATATAACGACAAAAGCAGCTGCTGTTTTTCTTTTAAAAACGATTTAGTTTTTCTGTTCTCAAAGTTATTTTAATGTGCTTGTTGTATTTTATTATACTCGTTTCTTCATCCCGGATTGATGTGTAATGTGTATATTTATCTGTAGTTCACTGCTTTTTAGAGCATACTCCATAATTTTCCTCATATGCGTAGCACTAGTACATTTATCTATTATTGATACTAGTTCGTACATCTCCCATTTTCTTGTCATTGTGCTTGTTCCTTGGAGCGCTTCTATAAGTTCTTGAACCTCCGTATCTCCTTTGTCTTGGCTACTTACCATAATCACGTACGTCTATATGTTTTCTTCTTTATTAGCCTGTACTCCATACGTAGCTACTCTATTTGTGGTGATGCCGCATATTGGGTACAAGCTTTTGCCACTATCCTGCAGTACCACTTCCTCAAGTCTAGGGTTGCATTTTAACATTCTTTGTATCGTTGGGTTGGCCTTGGATTTCCCGGCTTCATCACAACCACCATGTTTTTAGCAATCGGGGGTGTTGATTCTTGTTTTATTACGCTAGTCTTGTCTGGCCATCTTTTTACGATCAGTACCTCTATCTGGTCAGAGCTTAAATCGCTTTAATAATTTCTTGAATGTCTCCGATTTTTCTATGCTTCTTTTTACTTAGCAGCTTCCTGTTTGGGTAGTCTGATCAGTAGTATTGGCCTTGTTTGCCGCTTACCTTGTTTTGGTAATTTTTTCACTAATTCTTCCACTGCTACTTCTTCCATTGGAGTGGGTACACGCTGTAGTATGATCTTTTCTTTTAGATTGATTACTTGTACTCCTACTTTTCTTATTTCCTTTTTAGTAGTGACGTTGTCTCTTATTAATATTCCAAGATTCCCTATTTCTTTTAGTATCTTTTGCACTATTGTGTTATGTATTTCATATTATCTCTTGTTCTTTCCCAGTCTGAGGGTGCCTTTTTTGTGTCCATTTTTTGTCTTGCCTTTAGTACTTGGTCTATTTGAAGACTTTCGTTCACTTTCCTTTTCTTATTTATTCCACCCTGCATAGGTGTCTCTAATGGATCTTCGTGAACACAAGTCAGTTGGCATTATCGTCTCTCTGATTCAAATCTACGTCCAGGTGGAGTAGTAGCAATAAGCGGCCGTCTTTGGAATGGTATCGGTACATCCCTTTTTCTTTTTACTTGTTCTTGCTCTTGTTTTTGGTTTTGTTCACCAGTAGCATCATTGTAAGGCCCTCCCTGATGAGCGAAAGGATCTACTGTTGCCAATGTCTCGGTCATCTTACGGTCGCTGGCTGACGGTAGGGTGGAGACCGCTTGCCCACTCTCGCTCCCGAGCAATACTGGGTATCCGAGCCCCTGCACTATAATCTCTTGTTCCTTATAAGTGCCTTCGATATTCACTTCAATTTCATTTTCGTGTCGATTGCCTGGTCTTTTGCATCCTGTTTTTTTTAAATTCCAAATCGTAATCCAAATCGTGATTTTAGCTTTGCTACTTTCGGCACACCTGCCACTGGGGTTGGCTACCTAGCCTTGAGCAGTTTCTGAAGGCTCCATAGTCCACCACGTGAAGGTTTGAATCGGGCATTTGGCTGGGAGAGGCTAAGTGGTGCAAGCACCATGTACTACGCAACACCGTCTTTGGACTGGTAGAGCTGCGGTTGTTGATAAATGCAGATGCGTTACTCGAAATTTAAAGAGTAGGCCTATTCTGCATTGGCTTACTCTTCGAGACCTATACCAGCCCTATGTTACCATATTGAATAGGGGTTATTCAGGATAGGGTAAATTGGGATTAATATGGTAGATGGAATAAGGGAATTAGAATAATTAGGACAACCGCCCCAGATAGTCGTCTCTTACGACAGGTAGGGGATTTCCTGAGTCTATTCTTCATCCGGACCCCAGAAGGCATTCTATACTACATCTGTATTGCCCAAATTCATTAACTGTTATGATATGATATTCGCTACCCTTTGGATTTTATTTGATTTTTTAGCTTCGATTGCGGTACGTGCAGTTTATCGTTTTAAGAATAAAGGGTGAACGTGCCATACCACTCGAGACCTGTTTAATTAGTTTATTGCCCATTAAGAAATGTTGGACTCGATCCATTCTCGGGAGCTCGTCGGTGTCATGTTTACCGAGAAATCTGGCAACAACGTGTTCGGTAAAAAACAAGTGCTTAGCAAACATTGTACTCACACTTATTGACCTGCTGTTATTATAAAAAAGAAGAAACATAAGAACTTTTTCCGAATGAAGGGACCTTGCCCACAATTTACCTCTAAGAAGCAAAACGCAATAGTGTTTTAAGCTATTTAATATATTTTACTTTGGTGGAAATGGGGTACAAAAATAATACAATTTTGTTAGTTCAACGGTTATTTATTTACAATCCGATAACTAAATTATTTAAAGTAATTGCTAAATTGACTGCTTTGGCTGCTCAGGGTATTTCTAAAATTTGTTCATTCTAATGTTATAGCACAGATTTCTAGTTTTGATAAATCGATTACCTGTAAATAGCACTACTAAAATACTGAATTTACGCAATTATCACGTCTTATCGACGGTTTTTCTTATTAAAACAATCTTTTTTACAACAGGCTTAGCACCCCGAAAGAAGAGAGTACAACTCACTTCAGCAATAAATATAGTAGTTGCTAAAACTAAACCAATTATCTACCACAGAAATAGCCCTTCATAGTGCTCCAAGGTTAATACAACGTTACTACCGGCTTCCTCTTTTTGATAACGCACCTTATATCGAATACCAAGATCGGAATATAATTTTTCGTAAAATCCGCTTTCAACTGTTAACATGATAAGGCTGTTTAGGGTAGGAATGAAAAAGTGCCCTTTTCGAGCGCTCATAGTGGGTTCCAAACTAACTAAGCCTACGTTTTGGTCGAGTACATCTAACAGTGTCACCTGATTCGGATAAAATGTATATAGAATTCTCTTTGGTAAATAACCGCTGCAATTTCGGTTGTATGAAACGTTCAACACGCTATCACTTATATAATAAGGAGTTGGAAGAAGTAGTCGTTTGTTTATTTTTTCAAATATTCGATCATCATGTGCTTGTCGCTGAATGTGTTCCTTCATATGTCTGCTAGCTATAATGGGGAGTTCCAGTTCAGCAAACTTCTCCATAGAATTAATACCAGGTTCGTGTGAAGGATGAGTTAGCACGCTAATTAGCTTTCCTTGAAATATGCTGCAAATCTGAATACCATAGGTTAAGTAAAATATCATAAGCAATCGCAACGCTCTAGTTTTGGGCATTATGGCACTTGCCCCACCAAATGTAAGACTTACAATAGTCAAACAGCATCTTTCAATATTTTTGAAGGTCGTAGTTCTTACAATAACTTTTAAATTCAGCCACCAAGTTACAACTGCGCTGAAGAAAATAGCAGATATGGCTACCCAAACCCGTGTTTCAAACACCGATGCTATTATTTTCACACTAGGGATTTTGGGGGATTTGGGAACTATCCATATTGACTCGTCGTGGTAAAAATAATCACTTACGTCGTAGTTTTCATACAATTCTGTTACGCGTGCCAAGTTAGGCAAGAGAGATATATCTGCGCACCGATTGTACAGAAGCAACTTGTCAGCGTTCTTAGGAAGCATTACTACGTTTGTGTTTAGCTTTTCAGCGAATAATCTTAACATGCTGACTGCTACTCCAAATATTGAAGAACCGGCCAACCTAGTGTCGGTAACATCTAAAGAATTAATTACATTAATGGAGCAGCCTTCCAGGTGATTAATGATATTGTAGAAATTAGCATTGGTTTTTTCGCTACAACTTTGCGCAGGACTTAATATCGGTGTCTTTCCGCATTTACTTTTTCTGTTAAAAGGAAATGATGTATAAATAAAATAAGTGTGCATTTGTTTTGCCATTAAAATTACATTCGTTATGTCAAGTTTCCACAAGGTATTTATAATAGACTCTAAGTGTTCTTCCTCTAATACAACAATTAAATACTTTCCACGTGGACTTCCACTCTTGTTCCAAAGCACACTGTTCTGCAGTACATTTAAGGTATTTTTCAAAAATAAAAATCCATTAGTGAAAACAACGTAGCTTGTATATGATCTCAATGACATAACTATCGGTCTTTCGATTCTTATTAAAATTCGAGGATTGTCAACGTGGATTGTGAAGAAGGTACTTTGTTCATAATTTTCAAATACAAAGAGCAGGGTTTAATTTAAAGGAAACACACTTTTAATCATTTTCGCTAGACAATTTGTTAACTTTATTACCTCGGATGTATTACTAAAGGAAACGTTGCTGAAAATAACGATCCACATTAACAGTGTGAACATCAGGCTTGATAACAAAACGTATATTGCGACTAAACTTATAGAATGCTCTTTTTCTCACCGTGTTTTTATAGTCATTGCTTATTCAATGCGTAGTTGTTTGAGCAGCATAAATTGTATGTTTCACTGTCAATCATATTTACCCTCCAATTTAACTTCCTTCAAAAAATTGCGAAATTATAGTATAGTTTTTTTCCAGGGCGTGGTTATATTCTATTTAAAAGACTCGAGGATGCAAAGCCTTTAATATCAACCAATATAAAAGAAAATAATCTTTAAAATGCTTTATTCACAACTTCTTTAGCAAGTAGAAGTTGTGACACGAAATATTTTGAAAACTGAACGGCAACTAGGGGTAAAATATCTTAACGTTCCAAATAATACTAAAACAATAAAAGGAAACACTTGGTAATGCAAACATCAATTTGCAAATTAAACAAAATTGCGGATGGGATTCGAACTCGACGTGATTTCAGATCAAGGAAGAAATTTCAAGGGAAAGTAAGCAAACCGAGCATAGCGCACCCGTAGATCGCACGCTGCCACGAAGCTGCGCCACATCTCACCACGCTGTGACTGCATTACTTTCAACAGATTATTGTTGCCTATTTACGTTAATTTTTACAACATTTACTCTGTATTTCATGGGTCACATTTTTCTTTAGGGTAAAGCCTGAGCTATGTGCAAATTAATACTTTTATCTATTCGTTAGTTAAAGCAAACACAGATAAAACTTGATTTTTTAATACTCTATATATTTTTTACCGAAATATTCTCGGTTTCATGTCAGGTAAACATATAATCCGTATGCGAAATAGTCCTCCTTCAATAAATACTTTTTGAGTAATACCAGCAACAGACAGGCAGAAAGACAAACAGACAGACAGACGGACGGAGTTGAGAAAACTTGTTTTTCATCATTTACGGACACTAAAACGTGTAGATCTGAATAAATCCCGGAATCTTACAATTTCTGTTGTTGTAAATATGTAGTCATTTAGCAGGTACTTTATTTTGTACAATTGTGGTTGTTGTAGTCGAAGGTACTACATTAGTATTTATTTCTTGGTCTTCTCCAACTATAATGCTTGTGAGCGATGGCGACGCGGAAAATTGGCATCTTGTTCGGGCGTTTCATTTGATGGTCGCCTGGAAATTTTAGAGCTTTTTCGAAACCGCGATTTGGCAAAGGTGTTCTACTGATGTCTAGGTACTTCTTACCCTTTGGTTGTAGAGGATTTGTGCGCGTTTCAATATTTCTCTTGGGTGAATATAGAGATACTGCCTGGGGCAGATTTTTTAACGCCAAAATTTTCCGAGTACGACATCTGAGGAATTTAGCGTGAGTATGACAGTCTTCTACCCTTTTTTGATTACCCGCTAACAGTTTATTTTAATAATTTAGTCCCCACCACGTAATTGTCCCCAAATTCATTCGAATACCCCGGCTCGCTTGCACGATGCAAATTCGACGAGCTTGCTGATAGCGCTAATTTCGTCGCCCACCCGTCGCGCCCAACCTGCGTGCTGTCGTCTCCCTGGATTAGCTATCGGATTTACGGAAGTCCGTTTCTGTGGAACTCCAACTTCAGGATTGCCTTGAAATCAGCGGAAGGTAACAATTAACCGATTTATTATCTGTGCTTCCGATACTACTAGAAAGTGAACCATGCTGCACGTGAGTGCGGGTGTTGAATAGATAAACACTGCCGTCAGTAAATACTCGCCGAAATTGGGACTGGCGCGATATTTATCATATAATGTTTTGCGCGTCGATTGCTTAGCAATAAGCGTAATTTGGAAAATTCATGTGCCGTAGTCCCAGAAGGACGCATTATTCAATTTGAGAAATTTTAATATGTTAAATACGAGGCCTTACCTTATTTTAAATTGTCACCTTTAGTCACGTTATACGAGTTTATTTGTTTCCTTTTGGATTCCATTGAAATTCCTGGTTGCGATCTTCCGCTAACAAAATTTTCTTTGCAAACATAAATAAAACCGCTAAGCGCGGAATGATCTCACTTTTGAGGTCTTCCAGGAATTTCCCAACTTTTATGAATAACTGTTTTTAACTTGGCCAGTTTCTTCTGTAAACAGGGATCCTTGGGGTATTATATTTTATGCATGTACGTCTGCCCTTTGTTTTATATATGATATTATGTGTGTGTCCGGCCTTACGAGTAAATAAAACGCATTTATCTCCCCTGGTTTTGATTGTTTCACTTCAGATTTGTGCCTAATTTTTAAGTTTTATAGTGTTCCAATTTAGCTGTGGCGGAACCTATCAGTCGTTAAATTAGGGGGTTTGGAACATTTTCTTACCCTTAAATTGGTGGCGCCGCACCTCCATCCAAATAACCCACGGTTGTCTTTGGCTACGAGCTGACCGGCGACCCCTAATTAGCGATTGATAGTGACCTATCTGAGCATTGGATGAGTGAAACAATTGGTGTTTTGAGTACTTTATTGAGCTATTAGAGCTCCGGAAATAACGTAAGTAGTATTCCACCTCCTTTACGTTTCCGGGTAACATAATATACGTCTTTACTTTACTGCGAGCAACCAGGTAATGCAGAAAAGGATGCCAACAGTTTGACATCGCTATGCATAACTAGCACCGCTAATAAGCCAGAGTTGTATATTTGCTAGACGTACTTTACTGGTCGATGAAAACTCGTTCAACAAATTTACCGCTCCCTATGAAACCATATTAGAGCCAAGCGAGATATCACTAGTGATTCTCAAATTTAGACGCTCGCAGTCCAGAGCACGCGGGAGAGAGCCATCAAATCTACCCCGACTCCTCTGCCAGCAAGCAGGCTTTGGCACACCTGGGGATAGCCTGATGCAGTTTTGACGCAAAATGCGCGTCCCCCTTCCGTATATCCGAAGCCGCGTGGCTTATTCGTTTATTCTTACAAGCCCCTTGGACTTAGAGCTTCTGCGAGAGGATTGTAACATAATTAAGCTCGTGGCGCTCTTTAACCCGTACAATCTTTGAGTTACACCCTATTTGTGGCCACGCTTACCCCTAAGTTTGCCACGCTAGAAGGACCCCGCCCAATGTCACTGAGCGTTATAGCCTGGTTTAGCTTGTTTTTGAGTAATGCGTGATTTAGGGCAAGAAATGCAGTTTCCCGAATGTGGCGTGTGCCCTCGGCACCCTCTCGTTAATGGATGTCAACAAATCAATTTAATATTGTAACAACCAGTGCCACAAGCGCTACTTATGTACTTTTCAACAGCGTCACCAATGGACTAAGGGGAGTCCGAATATGAAAAATGGGTACGTCCCTACCAATAACTATCTACTACTATACTGCGTTATAAATAGGGAAGCAGTACGAATACTAATACACAAAGAATTTTCAAATATCTGTTTGACAAATTTATGACAATTCTAACGATTTAAGGAAATAATCAATTAAGAATACTGTCCAGTCATACTACAGATCTGAGAGAAGAAGAACACACCAGATATTTACAGAGCACAAATCCAAACAGACAAATTATGCATACACTAAGCTATTGAAAATATGTATGCAACACGTGCAAAAGCAAGAACACTTGATGTGTTGTTTAATTCGTTCTTTCGGAATCGTTGAGCAATTTTCACGTCGCGTGGAAAAATCTTTTTTCGACGACTGACATTGAGAGTAGATTTTTATCACTGTCATTTGACAACAGGAAGTTGACATTTGCCGCTGAGCGTGCGTTTCCATCACTTTGCCGCTCGCCGAGCGTTTTGGGTTTCCGGGTGAACAAAATAGGTAGCCACGTCCGAATGTTTCCTTGACAATGCCCGTCATTTGTCGAAATAATCGCGTCACATGTCTAATAGACTGCGCGAGTAATGTTAACTGGATTGTAAATTAATATTTGCAATAAAATTAAATATGATATTTTTAATTCATAATATGCTCAGTCGTCGAAATAACAGTATGTATATTTCGAGCTAAAAGTGCGCTTGCATGATTGCTGGTTTCGGCTTTGCCTCAACCAGCAATATTCATGCGCAAGCGGCAAGAATGCACTCTCACCTCTTAACAAACAATATAATATTTTGGTACACTAGCATTGAAAGAGCTGATTTGCGGTACTACTTTGCCGTATAAATACCGCAACGTGTAACTTTCTAATTAATAAATTTTACAGCAAATTCAGATGGGAATATAAATTTATTATTCCGTTTTGTATGCTAGTGTACGAACAAATATTATACGAAACTCATATGAAAGTGATTTTTAAATACTCATCTCAAAATTCCGTACTCGCCTAACTGTCTCTTTCCAAAATATCTCATTCGTACTGAAAAGCTTCACTTTCTATACTGGTAACGTAAATAACAATTTTGACTTGCTGTACAAATAACTATTATACGAGTATCTAAAATGCCTATTTTTTCTAGCGTGACAAAGTTTAAAGCATGAGCCGAAGGCAAAAAAGAACCTTTAGATCCGAGCTTTATACATAATTTTTTTGGACGACCACATACTTATTTATGTTAAAAGACATGGTGTAAAGAATATAAGGTGAAACATTCCCGGAGTTGCGCAAGGAAGATGTTAACCAATCCCCAATTATGGTGTAACCATGGCCGCGATCGTATATTGTTGCTGGCACTGTCAGTCGATATCAAATTCAAGGTTAGCAGGTTAGGTTTTTCATTAGTCGGACACAAACTGAAGCAAAACCTAACCTCGAATTTGACATAGACAGCGTCTTCCAACAATATACTTCAGTACTATCATTCGTTTCTTTTGTAGGCCCATTCCTTATTGGTTGAATTTGAGGCTCCGCCCCCAATGCATCCATTCTGCGGAACGTTACACCTTGTATCCTATGCACCATGCTAAAAGAAATAAAAAACGTCACCGCCATTTCTAACTGAAAACTCACTAAAAATTATGTGAGGTATGCCTTCATTGTTTTAAATTGATTATTCAACTCACTTGTCATGTATCAAAAACTATCCCATAAAAATACAAAGTTTGACGTCTTTGAGCCCATAAAAATGAACTATATTGATAATTTTCATTAGTCAAAATAATTGACAATTTTCACTAGTGGTATAGTGAATATTTTTTGACAATTTTCACTAGTGAAAATAATCGACAATTTTCACTAGTAGTATAGTGAATATTTTAAACAAATGTGATTTTTATTAGAAAAAGTCAATATTAGTGTTCTGTTACTATAGAAATTGCGTAGTTTCGTGCTAGATTTACTGAAAACTAATTTGAAAAAGTAATTTGGTTCATTGAATAGTCCCTCGAATGCCATTCTTAGTCAAAGTTAAGTAGAATATTTTTGCGTTGGTATCACTACTCATGTCCATTGCGCTTAGGATTAGAACTCGTGCTAGCGCACTCATCCTAATCGTACCAAAGCGCAATGGACATTCGTGATACCACATCAAAAATATTCGACATAACTTTGACTACTCATGGTATTATAAGTGAATATTTTTTGAGGTGGTATCACTCATGTCCATTGCGCTTGAGATTAGGACTCGTGCTAGCGCACTCGTCCTAATCGTACCAAAGCGCAATGGACATTCGTGATACCACATCAAAAATATTCGACATAACTTTGACTACTCATGGTATTATAAGTGAATATTTTTTGCGGTGGTATCACTCATGTCCATTGCGCTTGAGATTAGGACTCGTGCTAGCGCACTCGTCCTAATCGTACCAAAGCGCAATGGACATTCGTGATACCACATCAAAAATATTCGACATAACTTTGACTACTCATGGTATTATAAGTGAATATTTTTTGCGGTGGTATCACTCATGTCCATTGCGCTTGAGATTAGGACTCGTGCTAGCGCACTCGTCCTAATCGTACCAAAGCGCAATGGACATTCGTGATACCACATCAAAAATATTCGACATAACTTTGACTACTCATGGTATTATAAGTGATTATTTCCTTCATATCCATAATAATGCGTAATCACCATGGTTTCTGCCAGTTTAATAATGACTAAAATTCAAACGTCAAAATTTAACCGCGGTTAAATTTATGTCAAAATTTAATCGCTTGTGCATAATTTTAACATGTTAATTAAAGGTGCTTCACCAACTGAATTTTATCTATTTATTCAGGAAATAATCACTCCGAACATCCCGCGTGCATGTAAACTAGCCTGAATAAATTTTGACGATTTTCTGTCAGAATGTTTTGCTCTGAAGAAATATATCTCGTAAATTTTCCGCTTCAAAATCCCTCGTGCTGCGCACTCGGGATTCTTGTTGAGGGGCAAATTTACTTGACAAATTTCTTAGCAAAACATTCTGACAGAAAACGTCAAAATTTAATCGGCTATTTTAATGCACTTGGGATATTACTGTTGAATATTTTTTGGGGTGGTATCACTCATGTCCATTGCGTTTGAGATTAGGACTCGTGCTAGCGCACTCGTCCTAATCGTACCAAAGCGCAATGGACATTCGTGATACCACATCAAAAATATTCGACATAACTTTGACTACTCATGGTATTATAAGTGACAATTTTTTTCTCTTCCTCTGACATTTATTTAACGTCCTGTAAAAATTCAAATGTACACAAACTCTGATGTGTATTTTGGTTGTTTGTCAAAATAATGCATACTTCGTCGAAACTAATCTATAGCCTGCAACTTCAACTAAATTAAATCTAATTACACGATCTACTCAATTTGAAGAGACGGAGTATGATCACTTCCTTTTTTCAAATCGAGTTGGTCATCAAGTGTGATATAAGAAATGTCAAATTTGACGTCAACAGATTTTTATTTACATTAATTATTGTTTTTAACTCAAAATTTCGAAACATATTTTAAATTTTTTATAAATTAGAAATTATTTGTTGTAAATTGTAAAATTACATTTATTATAGTGTATATTATAACTTTGTGAAGTTCCCACCATTTGATTTGACTTTTACTTCTTTTTACGATAAAGTGGGTATTGGATTCACCCCAAAAAATCAAAATTGAGTTTTCAACAGATCTTCAAGTTTTCACGTCCCTTGAACCCAATAAACATGTTTTTGTTCATTGGTCTGCCTGTGTGTCTGTCTGTCTGTTTGTGTATCTGTGAACAGAATATCTCAAAAACGAAAAGAAATATGGTGCAGGAACTTCATATATAAGTTTTGTGTACTATTTAGATGCGACAGCAAGCTTTTCAAGAAATCGCATAACCGGAAGTATAGTGTTGACTCTTGTCATTTTTCAGTTTTTTTCGATTATTTCAAAAACTGTTCTAACGATTTTTTTCAAACTTGACATTTTTATTAAATTTTTAATGTGTATTGATGTGAGATAGGTGATTTTCCTACTCCTACCTCTAAAATGGGTTCCTTTTGTTTTTTTTCCTATTTCTTTTATTAACTCTTATGTTAAATAGAACACCCAGGATATTATTACATTTTTGAATTCAGCTTAAAATTTTAGAGAAATTTTATCTCCTCCAACTAATGTTCTATTTTGTAGGGTTTTTGTAGAATTTCTAATCTTTGAAGATTTTTGACAAATGCTTAAAGATTAAAAATCATATTTTTGCCTAATTATAAGATCACTGTAAAAGGAAGCTGTGTGCGTGCATCACACCAGATTTTCATAGTGAGGTTGAAGCGAGCAGGCGAATTTATTAGGAGCACGGTTATGAATCACTTATTTTCCCATTTCTTCAACCGTCTAATTTCAAATAAGGCTTAATCGAATGAGCGCTACTGTGATCCGTGATATTTATAAGCTGCTAGTCACCCATACCTGCCATCGCTATTTTGGAAACAGCAGTAGTTGATCTCGTAGAATGGCTTGCCACAATTTTGTGCTGCCTGTTTAAGCCATTTGGAATTTTATTTTCTCCCGCAGGAAAATTCTTGTACCATGCTGCAGTACTTCTATCAGTCCTGGAATGATTAACAGACAGAAAAATTCTAGTAGCTTTAATATTTGGCGTTTCGGGTCACATATCCTGATTCTTACTGTTCGCAATTAACCATTTACTCTCCGTTAATTTACTGCAGCCACCTTGGTTGTTTTGGAGAATAGTGGGTTGTATTCTATTTTATTTGTATCCATGCTACAATTATCAGTTTCTTCTTTGAAATAAAAGATGTGACAACGTACAGCTTTGGATCCACGCCAAGCCAGTACATAACTAGCAATAAAAAACTTCTGAAGGCCAGTTGGAGTATCTTCATTACAGGTATTAATAATACTTTTTCTATTTTGCTATTAGAGTAACTCCATTCTAGCACCCAAATGACGTAATTTGAGTGTTAGAATAAGTCGGGATGAAATGACGTCATTTGGGTGCTAGAATGAAGTTATTCGAAACGCAAAATAGAAAATATTTTAATTTTTAATTCATAAAATGGTATAAAGCGGCAAAATAGAAAAATATAGTATGACATCCGTTGCAGACGGTCCTTCAAGCACTCATTTGTTCCTCAACTCGCCGCTATGCGGCTCGTTTCGGAATTTCAAATTCGTGCTTGAATAGATGCCGTTTGCAACTTGTATTTTAATATACTATTATATTCGCATTCCGTTAATACCGCTGCACTTTGCTTTCGTTTTTCTGGAAAATCCTGCAGCTCCTTGCCTTTTGCGTCGTATGATTTCTTAGCTGTTTTGAAAGCTTCGTCGTTGAAAGGATTAACCCTAATCTGGTATTTTTTATAAAACATTTCACTGACCAATTTCGCCATTACCTTCCATAACTGTTTTACTACCATTACCTTATAATCAGAACCAGCCTTCGGTTTCATATTAAAAGCCTCTTTTAACACTTTAACGCTTTCTGGTATGACTGTTATACGACTGTGCATAATTGTCAATAATACTTTTTCTAAAACTTAATACTGCTCTGAAACGTCTTGTTTTCGTTCTACAGACATTGCAGTTCTTTTGTCTAATTTTATATTTTCTAAAATTATTGTAGTTATAAAACTACCCGAATAAACCTTGGTGTAAATGTGTAGCTGGTATAACAGTATTACCAGCGTGCATTCCGCGTCACGACTTTGAAGTGTGTAAGCGAATTGATGAAGTTTTTATGTTTCTCACTATTTAGTGTAATATGTAAGGATTGTAATATTGATAAGTAGAAGAAATGATTTTGTCCTGATTTTGAAAAATAAATAAATTTTTGGAAACTTTTTATTTATGTCGCAAAAATAGTCTATATTTATGTCCAACTTTTTAGTAATAACGTACTTTTTATACAATTTATTTTTGTGTTTCGAGTATTTATAAACATATCTACTGAAGATGTAATCAAATTGGTTTTGCTATTTATTATGTTGCGCTAGGAAAGTATTTACGTTCAATCCAATTTTGGTCGCATTTTAGCTGATTTTTGGGGGCAGGTCGCGGCAACTCGGATTGTTTACGATGGGGTAGTCATAAATTTTCAACAGAACGTTAGTGTTCCAGTTGCAAGTGTTTATATATTCAGTTCAAATTTCAAAAACCATTTAACTTTACCCATTCGAGTAACTTATGTTATTTGCAACCTCTTGAAAAGTGTATGTTATTTCTGTTCAAAGAAAGTTTTTTTGTAAGTGATCACATAGTCGCTACCAACTATACTAATAAAAAATATGATAATGCAATTGAATTCTTTGTTAGAAATTTTACTAGGAGACTATTTAAAAAAATTAATTTTTATTTATAGGAAGTTTTCATGCTTTTTACAAAAATACATATTTTGTCTTCGATTGAAAAAAAAACCTCTCAGTCGTGTTTCCAGGCCGAAAAATTCATGATTTCGGTATCTTTACGTAGTTGTTAGATAACAAGAACTAACAGTACGCAAATGTATTCGTTGTTAAGACGAAAGAAATAACAGTAGAAAATAATATATTTTACAAGAGATCAAAGTACCGTTTTTTCGTGAATTGAAAAGGTTGATTTCACGAACAAAAAAAAGTATTTAATCGAGAGTAGAAGATGCTATACGTTATTCAGTAATTTAGTAAGCATGAAGCAATGAACATTCACAACATATTTTGTCCTGAATGCTCACTGGTAGAACGGTTTACCAGTATCTTTTAAAAAACTGAAAATAGATTTTTGATAAAAACATTGTTTTTTGGTTTGCTGGCATTTCAAAGAATGCATATCAATTAAAATTTCGATTTTTTTCTGTAAACTAATTTTGTCCGTTAAAGGGTTGAAATATGATTTAATTCTTCTGCCGTAGTTAACTCATTTAATACATATTTTCTTTCATCGCAACAATGTGTAAATTGGTTCCACACAGATTGATGTGACTTCACTGTATTCACAGGTGTAATTTCTTGCAATAGCTTTGTCAATTTGAGAAGCACCGTGATCTCCAAATCTTTTGATGAACTTATATTCTTAATAAGAACACAACAACTTTTGTACACACATGTGTTTACTAAAGTTTTATTATTTGTTTATACACAATCTTAAGCGACGCTATGCCAACGATATACTTCACAACTTCATTTAAATTAAATATAATTAATGAGATCCTCGATTGCGCTGTTAAACTAACTAAACCTAGTCAAGAAGGACGTGATATAATTTATTAATTACTAAGAAACGTCAATGTTGTTCGTTGAATAGTCCTTGAAATACCATTGTAGCCCACGAATTTTATGCTGTCGTACTCGTCCAATTTATATCAAAGCCATAAACACTCATATACTTTGAAAAAAAAAATTCGGCATTTCGTCGACCGCTCGCGGTATTGTATATGAAAATTAACTAAATTTTAGGGATAGCTTTGACAGAAGTGTGAAATAAAGTTTAAATTCCACAGTATGCAGTAACAACACACTTTTGGCGGATGGAAAGAGTCAAATAGTAGCCTCTTCTAGCCCTGTAGTGGTCTTACAGACCCAATGCATACATTATTGAGTGGGTATTTGTTAAAGGTGGTGTAATAGGGTTGTGCGTCTAAGTAGTTTAAAATTTTTCAACTTGCTTTCCGATAATCGGCATAAGCACAGTTGTTAGTGTTCGTGAGTTATTTGAAAAAAGTCTGTGAGACTTGGCGCGACCGTTTACGTTTGTGAATTTTTTTGTCTGCTTGATTATTTTTACATTGAATATAGCTGCAATTACCTCACAAATACTTTATGTTGCAATATACATCGACGTTAGTATACCAAGACGTCAATATTGTTATAATACATGATGCCGTATAATAAATATTAAGAAAGAAATATTAAAAAAACTAATAAATTTGGAAGGTTACAATAATTAGATGTTGATGGGTGTAAAAATTTCAATATGAATAATGAAAGTAATTGATACAATGAAAGGAGCCATTTGATAGTGAGATATTAATTGAATTAAATAACTTAATGGTTGTATAAAATGTTAATAAAGAACAAACCAAGGTAACATTAGACAAATGTATTTGTTAATAATAATCAGAATGAATATCCTATAATAGTATTATTTTAAAGTATAGGAAGTGTGCACTAAGAATTGTATCTAATAGGAATAGAAATTTGTTGTCTGTTACAAAAACAACTTATAAAAAACAGACATGTGTTTTTGAAATTGACAAATTTGGTGAATAAAAAACATGGAATTTAAGGCTTATTTTATCTAATTATCGGTAAATACAAATTAAAAAGGGGCTAACTACAAAACCGAATGGTGTGATAGGAGAAATTATAAATTGGACTTCTTGAAGACATATAATCGGTGAAGAGATAATACAGATACAGTTAATTGGAGATATAGAATACAGAATGTTATATTAGTTGAAGATATTTAGATTTATTCATACGTACAAGATATTAGTAGAGGTTTTTACAAGTTATTATTTGATTTGGATATTCTGTGAGTATTACAAGAGACATCAGACTATCTGCAAAAAGGGAACAAAGTTAGATTTGGAACATCATAATATAGCAACTTACCAGGAGTTAGTTCCTGTGACGGTGACATTCAGGAGGAACAAGGACTGGATTTTGGGAGCAGAGGAGTTGGTTTGACAAGACGGATGCATTTGAAAGGATTCACAGACCATCATAGGTGTTGCTGTTTGTGAAGTGAGCAGTAGGTGTTAAAGTCTGTCGACTTCAGGATCCGGTATTGGTTGGACGTTGCTGCAGTGAAAGCAAGAGAAGTTATTAAGGTTTGTGTAGATAAGCTGGGGAAGCATTTTGAATAACTGTCATTAAAAGAAAGTGATAATATAAAGTTGATATAGTACTTACATAGGTAAATTGAATAATAAATGTGTTAATGTAAGATACAATTGTCAATTACCTGGTTTGATGAATTTTAAAAGTCAAGTTTGACGTTATATTTATGTCATTCATAGTCAAATCATTTTGAAAATACAATTTGAAAACTTCAATTAATAGAGAACTAGATTTTGGCGAACCCCCCTGAAAATAAGAGCTCTTGATTTAAAAGCAATTATTGCTTAACATTTAAGACATTGCATTAATTAAGGCATAGTTCAACTGGTGAGCTATAGCACAAATTTTGGCTAGCACAACGTGGAGCTTATATAGTCAATACATAAATATAAAGTCAGCACAAGGTGGTGCATTACAATATATACAAAAATTAGCTTTGATTCTAACAAATGACCAATTACATTGGCGATCACTACTCAAAAGTTATCCACCGGAAATCCACCTAAGTATACAAGAAGTAGCTGAAACCCCTACAGACTATCAAGTAGATGACCCTAATAACCCCACAATTAAAAAACGTTGCTTTTTCCAAAAAAAGTAGCAAAAGAGAAAAGTTTTGTAAAAAAAAATTGTTTTTCGCATGCAGGGTTTTTGTGCACTGCGTGTGCATCCTTGAACCAAAATGACGAAAATGAATTGTTTTGTTCTACCTCTTAGTATTAAAAACATTGTTCTGTCCATAAATGTATATATAAAATTAAAATCTTGAAATTCATCAGAGGCTGTGTTTACTATTATGAAATTAGCATGATTGACAAAAACCTTGAAAAAATAGAAAACAATAAATAGAATATTTTTTAATGTTAGCAGCAACTGAAATATAACTGAAAATCTTGGTAATTGTAAATAATCATCTCATATTAAAATTTATTGTCATATAAATGGTTCTTAGTTTTTGGGTCTGAGACTTGGCGCGACCAGTCGTGTCATGAAACTGGGCGCGCCCACTGCAGGGTTAGGAAGTGGTAGGTCAAAGTAGTTATTTATACAATAAGTTGCAAAATGTGGATGATTGCACTCGATGTGCGCGTTAATTGGACACTGACAAAACTATAAAAATATATAAATGTTTAATAAATTCCTGGCGAAATGATGTAAAAATACACTGAGTGCATCAAAGTAGCACCTTTTGCACATAAAACAATTGATAAAACTGCGATACTTTATTGCACGATTATAGAAAAATAACGATTAGTTATTCTACTACGCAGACGTTAGCGACATTTACATATATTTTGATACCATTAATAGCAAAAACAGTTCATTACAAAACTTTAATGGAACCTAGTGCTTTATAATTCTCAGTCAATTTATTTTTTTCACTGCTCACGGTTTTCACAGCGTTGCAATATTACTTTTTTTAAAGCACGGGTAACTTCTTTGGTTAATCTTGGTTCCCCGTTTAGTTCTCTTTAAGAATTTAAAAAAGATCATTGTTGTGCGTTGGATATGTTCTCAGTAAAGTGCAAAAAGTTTAAGTAAATGCAGGAATTTTTGGTTCACTCGTTGTGTGAAAATGAACCAAGTAGGCTTGGAAACAAGAAGCAACAACCAATTAACAACTTTTAAAAGCTTTAAATATCATAAAATGGTCACCACGCAAAATTATGGATTTTTGTTATTAATTCGAAGTATCAATAACAAAACCATTTTTAAAAATTTGCAACAAAGCTACGTTTTTTTTAAATTCCTTCATAAGGCGAATTAAAAAGGAAAGTACAATGAGGGCAAAAGCACCCGTGCCATTTAAAAAGAAATTAAGATGGTGGGGCTGACAAGACATTGTGCCGTAAAAAAAACACTTGACTACAGAGAACTGCACAACAGCTGGTCCTATTAAAGATTTGTAAGAAACTTTTTTGATATAAGTATTGGTACAAAAATGTATGCAAACATCGCTGGTATTGTTTCACCTTGTATATAAAAATAAGCGTGTCTGTTAAAGACCAAAACTTATCTACCAATAAAATCCAGACAAGATACAATAGCCGTTTTATTAAGAAGAAGATTTTTAATCACTTAATAAGTCGATATATAAACCGGGATTTTAAATCTTTGGTGGTTGGCAGTACTGTGAACACAAACAAATGTCAATTCCTCAAATTAATGAAAGTACTAGGTTATCTCGGATTTTGTTTAATAAATTCCGCTTTAGTTGCCGAATACCACCTGGATGTCCTTACTCTGATTACCCATGTGTGCCACCGCAGCAGGTCATTTGCTGATAACCATAGGGGGACGAAGGCTATCGGTTTTGATAACAGATAACTCGTACGCGTCCCGAGGTCAAATAACTACGGGGCTTGAATATAGGTGAATTATGACCTGGAGGAAATGATCGTGAAGTTTTAAATTTTGCTACGGCGCCGAGGTCCGGACAATACGACCTTCAGCCGGCTTTACTTTTATATAATAAAATTAACGAAGTGTCGGGGATGGAGAAATCGCACTACCCGATCTCAGGTAGGTGTGATTTCCTTCTATTAAGTTAAAAAATTTACGGGACATAGAACTGCTTCTAGTGGAATTATTTTACTTCAAATCGTGCTTCCCGATCGCAGGCTTACTCGATTCGCGCGAATCAGATATAGAACTTTAGCCAATTTCAATATAGCGCAACCCGATCTCAGGTGTACACTATTTCGAAATTAACAAAATATTAACCTTTCGCGAAGAGGTGTTAACTATTAATGAGAAACCCTGCAGGACTTTTAATCGTTTTAAACGGAATTGTTTTGTTTCGCCTCGGATTACTTCGAATCGCGTACCCGATCTCAGGCTTACGTTATTCGAAACGAATCAGCTGTAGAAACTTAGGCAATTTCAACGTAGCGCGGCCCGATCTCAGGCTCACGTTGTTTGAAATCACCAAAGTATTACGGCTTCGGGCAGGTGAACTGGCTACTATTAACGAATCTCGAATTCTCGGTAAACTTCGATCTAATTATAATAATTATGAACTCAGTAAAGCGGGTCTGGGACGTCGCTCAGAAAACAGGATTTTCTAGCAAGTTCTAGGAAATTACTGGCATCTTACTAGAATGTTTTCTGATGGTACGGCTGAGACAGGCACGAAGCCTTCCCTAGCTGGATCCGCAGAATCTGCCCTGGGGAAGCGAGGTTTGCTTCCTCGGAAAATAGTCTCTTGGAGTCCGCGGCGCGATTGCAATTTATATGTTGCGGTCGGCTACTCGGGACTCGTCGCGGATAGGAGAAGGAATGCGTACTAAACGAACTGCCGTACCGTCGGCGCAGATCGAGGAGCTCGCGGTTCGAGCGGACGGGGAATTTCGATTGTTGTAAAATCGATTGTTGCAATATGCGAAAATTAAGCGCTTTTAATTTGAAATTAAATTTGGTAGCTATAAAATGCTAGGAAGGTCGTAGGAGCACTTAATTCAGTGTGGTGGGACAAGAATATTAGCCGACAAAACAAAA
The DNA here is from genome assembly GCA_940337035.1 of Agriotes lineatus. Taxonomy (NCBI): domain Eukaryota; kingdom Metazoa; phylum Arthropoda; class Insecta; order Coleoptera; family Elateridae; genus Agriotes; species Agriotes lineatus. The sequence goes on along the minus strand of CALNHX010004498.1, from coordinate 57,394 downwards.
AACCGGATAGGACAAACAATGGTAGAACCCGTTCTAACTTATGGATCCGAAGTATGGACATTAATAGAAGAAGATAAGAGAAATATAACAGCAATAGAAATAGACTACTTACGCAGAAGTGCAAGAAGATCAAGAATAAAAAAGATAACAAATGAACAAATAAGAAATGAGATGGTGGCAAGAGAAACTGTAATAGAAAGGATAGAAAAGAAAAGCTTGAAATGGTTTGAGCACCTTTTACGCATGGATGAATCAAGATGGCCGAAACGAATATTCAGCTGGACACCACCTGGAAGAAATAAAAGAGGTCGCCCACGGAGGTCCTGGAACGAAGGGATACGCCAGGCGATAAAACAGCGAGACATGAACAAAGATGTGGCACATAACCGAGAGGCATGGAGAAGGGGAATGGAAATGCAGCATCTAGCTGTCTGACTAGTTTGTTGTATATTGAACTAAATGTCAATGTACATACAACATAGTTGATCCCAAGTATATATATATTGCTGTGTTATTTACAGGTCACGAATCACTACAGCATTTTAATGTCAAACATTTTAATTTTGTTAGCAAATAGTACTAGGTTAATACAATATGTTTCAAATTAAATAATGAATATAAACACTGCTGGCATGTGACTCAATGTGAAAGGATTATAACAGTAATTTAAACGTCAGTGGTCATAAACAAATACAATTTAATAGTTCTTAGTAAGGCCAAAGGGTTAGATTGTCATTAATTAACACAAAATAATGCAAATATAGTCTCAAATCAATCCATTAAACGAGCATTCCATTACACCAAAATTATAAATGGGCATAGTGCACGCAGGAGGTGCGAAACACCTGTGATATAGTGCGACAAGTGTATTTCCGGTGAACGGGTAATGCAGTGTGTGTGCCGTAATCCCACGTCGACATCAAGCTGGAAGGACCATCTGCACATGGAACTGCACAGGTTCCAGGCACTGTAGCAGGCAAGGGACCTGGACGACTCGAGCAACTGGTTCCGGACTCTCGGATGCAGACGGCGGGCCGCAGGAGGACATGGGATGTTGGAACGCATGGCAGTAGCATGGAGCAGTTCCAATCAAGGGCGAATTCTCCTAAAATAACAATAGCCACGTGAAATAGCTGGAAACAACAACAAAATCTAATCATAACTGTGGCAACACCTGGGTTAAACTGGGATCTCAACGCCAAGGACAAATAAGGCCGGAATTTCGTTGCAAGTAGCGTTCATCCAAAGCAATATTACGTAATCACCAGGTGCATGCATCGTCAGCAATCCAAATGCATCTACAAAGGGATGTTAGTTAGCGTTTTTCCAAATAAATATAACAGGATCACCAGGTGCCGTTGTTTGTCAGCGGTCCTCCAAAACGTGTGCCAAGGGCGCATATTAGTTAGGGAGACCTGTACATGTAATTAAGTTAGCGAAATATGTAGATTTAATTTTGTAGTCATTTAATTAGTTACTGTGTTAATTTTTCCCGCTTTATTTGTGTTAGCGTGGCGTGCAAAGAAAAGCCAGCGAAATTTCACAATAGACACAATGTTGGCTAATGGGCGGCTATTTCCTGCCATATATTTAAGTGTCGAGCAATATTTCAATTGTCCAGACCGTAACGAGTCTTTGTCAAAATGCCCGCCAAATGGACATGTGTTTGTAACGGTCATTTTACGCAAAACTGAATCCAATTGACTCAACGGAAAAATGTTACGTCATATTACGAACCAATTAGAGAGAATTAGACGAGTATGGGGGTTTTCAACCCTTCTAGGGCTATATAAGCCTTTTCGCGCCCTTGAGGAGGGGCTTGTGTTTGCTTATATGCTGATATGTGGGTTGTTATGTCTTACGCCGATGAATTTGTATCACGTTGTTAATTGACGAGATTAGCATTGAAAATAAAACGAGTGTTTTTTCTAAGTGTTGTTTGGTTTCTACACGAGTACTACTAGTCAAATCACCTTACCTGGTCAACGAGGGGTTCTAGCATCCTTAGGTGGACAGCATAACACGAGGGTAACGCTAAAGAAGCACCAAACCGTTGCCGACACGCACCTGACACCTATTGATTGACACCACGACCACGGCCGTAGGAAGTTGAATTTGCGCCGGCGCACAGCAGGGAGCAGGACCGAACTCGCAATTGGTAAAGTTCCGTGAATTATTGTCGCTGCTTAAATTGCCCGAAAATTTTGGAGTTAATGCCGTTATAAAAGTGTAAGGAATGATCTGAGAGTAGGATTAAATCAAAGCAATCATTTCTTTGACCAATAACCCCTAGGAACCCGAGTGAGAGCAATTAGTTTGTATAAATTTCTATAACCCTGAGATTATTGCATTTCAAATTGAGTCACATGCAGATTAGTTAGTAAACAAATAAGAGCTGTTTGTGGTATCCCAAGGCTGTGCTTCGTAAGCTAAAATAAAAGTACAGGTAAGGTGTAAATTTCATTTAGGCATCCCCTTTTGTGAGAGGGCTTAATAAGCAATTAAGTAATTAGCGATTAAAAAAGGAGGGTGTAAATTTAGGGGTATCACGGCAATATATATATATATATATATATATACACATAAAACTTGTCATTGTGGCACCAAAACTGCATAATCGATGCTGTTATGGCACCCAAAAATGATGCAAGGGGCACCCGGTTTTGGGTGCCACATGGTTTTCTATGTTTAAATGTGTAGTATGGTTTGTAACTGCTTCCTACCTCGTTTGACGAAAAATAGGTGGGGTGCCAAACTGACATCCATTATTCAGGAATATACGGTTTAGTTTCGGAATTTTGGTATAGAGGTCGCTTTACTATATACGCCTGTATAAAATTAATTAAATATTGTAGATATGACACTCTGTAGCTTTTCATATGTTCTGGCACCCTCGACATGGCAACACTGCTTTGTGATTGCATTGTAAAGATAAGCTGTGGCCTGGCTGGCATTGCATTTTCGGCAAGAAGTTGTAATTCCCGGAGCATCAACTCGTTGGTATCACCTTACATTTCTCGCGATGCTAATTCATTATTCATTTATTACAATAGTATTCTCCGGGAAGTTGGACGTGTTTTGTCGTGAAAATGAGTGAAAGATCGAGGCGTATGGTAACTTTGGCATTAGCAGGAAAAAAAGGTAAGTTTGACTTATTTTTATTTTTTGCCATTATTTGCTATTGTTGCATATTATAGCACGAAACAACACTCAGATCCTTCGATTTTATTTTACTAAAACTCCATTTCTGAAATACTTTTTCGTTTTCAAAAACATTTTTATTTATGTCTGAATATGTGAGAGTAATATTTAAGATACACAACCCAATAGGTGCTTGAATATGTATAAAAATAGCGTTCAAATGTGCGTGAAACGGTAAAAAATCAAAATGGCAATGAATGTCAAAAATGTCGAAAGTTTGGTACAGGTTTCGAAATAAAGCTGCATTTGCTGCAGACACGAAGTTGTTTACATAAGAAAAACAGAAACAATTTTGAGGATATTTTTAATGAACGTGCTTTGTTTAGTAGATACAATGTAAAAACTGAAAACTGTATTGTCATATCTGCTATACCATATTTATTTTTAATTTCATATGATAAAATTTTGTATTGATATAAATATGTATCGCAGGATATTTATAATCGACTTAATTCGTCATATTTAACATATTTCTAAGGAGTAAGTCTGTATAATCAACTCTTTCGTATTTCAAGACTGCTGTATTGATTTTTATAATATTTTGATGCTGCGTTTGATTTTGCATTCAAATGTTATAAATACAATTTGGGTTCCTTAAAAAATTTACTATTTTCAGTCTTCCGTTTAAAGTTATGGTGAATTTGATACATCACAACAATTTCAAATATTGATTTGCAGTTTTTTCAAAATCTCTATATTTACATTAACTTTAAAAATATGTTTTTAATTTTATTACTTTGGTATAACTTCTTTGTAGCAACGCACATTTTTTAATTTGGTGCACTTTTTACCAATGACAAACTTATTTTTATACTTATTTTACTTTTTTACTTACTCCAGTATCTTTCGGTGTAGGCGGAAATAGAAAATAGTGTAAAAACTGGATAGCTTTAAATAGCTTATAAAACGTAAATAAAAAATTATTACGATATCGGCTTAAAAATAAATAAGATATCAGAAATAAGAAAATTACAATTTTCAATTACACGCTGTACTTAATCTATAGAGCACTTTTCTTAAAAGGTATTTAATGATTACCTGATTTATTTTTTGAAATAAGCATATTTTTGTCGATTTAAGTGATTTCGTATCTGAGCAGGTTGTAATAGACACACGTTGTATACTATGGTTCATATTTCAATCTTGTTCAATTTAGTGACTAGTGATTCACTGCCAGACAATTCGGAAGAAAACGCTGATCCATTCTCTATGACTAGCAGTGAAACTGAATATATACCATAATCCGTTTCATCTGACACCAGTTCTAATCAAAGTGTAAGTTGATATATTTTGCAATAGTATATTACTTGCAAATTACTTCTTACTAAATGTTTCGAATTGTCAATTTACAGTTTCTTATTAGTTTTGACAATAATATTTATCAAAACTAACATCAGAAGCATTTATTATCTTTTGCATACAAAATGACCGAAATACAGTTTTATTATTATATTTATATATTTAGGTCTCTAATTCCTGGGAGAAAAGTCTTGTAAGTCCTGTTCTCGAAAAATCTGAAATTACACCACTGCAGGTTTGTTTCTTTTAAATATACATATTTTTTTTATATTTCTTACAAGGTGTCTTGAAAAACCAACAGTGGTATATAAAACATTCCCGAGTGAAAATATGGCCCAATTATTCATATAAATGTTATCCAAAATCACACTTTTGGCATCTCGTCTTTCAAAATTATTAAGCCAAAATGGATAAAATTGGGTTGGGTATTTCAAAATACATACTTTTTATCTGCACTAAAAATTAAACTGACGCGAAATGCAGTTTATAAGCAATTTAATTTCGAAGCATATTTTCTCTACAAATTTTTTATATATTTCTACCAAAACGCGGAACTAAAGCGAGCTGGGACACATTATGTGTGAGAACAATAAATATGAGAAGCCCTTAAATTATATCTTTTGGTGTTAATGCGTCTGTTGTATTTAATATGCCCTTCAGCATTCTTTTAAGTTTTCTTTTTTTTTCTCGAAAATGAAAATTGGAAAATATGTAAGAGTTCCAAATTGTATTTGATTAAAACGGAAACATAAAGTATGTCTAAGTATGCCAAAGAGTTAATCGATATTTTCTATTAGTTTTGAAAATAATGAAGGGCTATATTAGAAAAATTAGTTTTATTTTCACACACAGATTTAATGCAGAATATTATAGGGACACTAAGTATATTAATGTCTATTAAATGTACATAAAAGTATAGATGGTTATAAGCTGTTTTTATTCCTCCCCTTATGCTACCAAATGCCCGTGTTTTACTATCCTATATTTTAGTAATTTCTACTACACACGTATAGTCATGGACATTAGGAATACCATTAAAAATGATTACAAATTCAACTTCGGCACTTTTACCATGATGTCTAAGATATACAGTGTTCGGCAAGATAAAAGTCTCGAAATATCTGAGATGCTATTAAAGACTTGCTGTTGCCCCTCGCAGAGATTTTGGGATATGATAAAATTATTTCGGGGCAGTAGTATTCGCGTGACGACGTTAAAATCAGACAAAGAATCTAGCAATGGTATACCACCAATTCCTCGTCGGCACTATATGGTGTGAGGCACCATCTCCATAATAACATTCAAAGACTCAATTGCCATGTTCGAGAAAATAAAAAAAAATCCAAATAATTTTGTTTTAAATAACGTTATTTGTTACAATTATAGTGCATTCAATACGAGAGTAATAAAAAGGGGATTCACCACTTTAGGGGTTTATTAGGGCAACATCCTGAAATAGGTTTTTATCCATTTTTACAGATAATAACCTAAATAATAAACTAAAAATCAAGTCGGTACGCATTGAGCCTAAGAAATCGAAATACCTGTATGGTAATGCGAATTCATGTTAAAAAGTTGTCTACATTTTAGGTAGAACACTGTATATTTTTTACTATTCAGATAGAACATTTAATTCTATTATAAAAATCGATTTTTACTTCCTTTTACAATAAAGAAAGTATTGGTTTTACCCCAAAAATTCGAAATTGAGTTTTCAACAGATCTTCACGTTTTGGAGTCCCCTGAACCCAAAAAAACATATTTTTTTTCATTGGTCTGTCTGTGTGTCTGTCTGTGAACAGAATATCTCAAAAACGAAAAGAGGTATGGCGTTGAAACTTCATATATAAGTTTTGAGTATTATCTAGATGTGGCAGCAAGCTTTTGAAAAAAATAGCATAACCGGAAGTAGGTGTTTACTCTTGTAATTTTTCAGTTTTTTTCGATTTTTTTTCAAAAACGGCCCTAACGATTTTTTTCAAATAGGTAATTTTCCAGTTGAATACTTCTAGAATGGGTTTATTTAGTTTTTTTAAATTTTCTTATTAACTCCTATTTTAAATAGAACACCCTATATATTATTACATTTTTGAATTCAGCTTAAAATTCTAGAGAAAATTTATCTCTTTAACTAACGCTCTATTTTGTACCGTTTTTGTAGAATTTGTAATTTTTGAAAATTTTTGACGAATGCTTAAAAATTTAAAATGAAATTTTTGGCTAATTATAAAATCACTGTAAAAGGAAGTTGTGTGCGTGTATCACATCAGATTTTATTAAAATAATAAATCGTGACAGTTATTGAAATTTTAGTAGCGTGGTAAAATAAAAAAATAATAATAAACAGCAATAGTACTTCTTAAATAACAGAGATATTTAGTAGCACCATAAGTTCTTTAAAGTTTCAGTTTTTCTGCCATATTTTGGCAAGTAGGCAGGCATTGCACTTCAAATTTGTTTTTGACGTATAGCTTACTAATTTTTTAAATATATCTTTCTTTTGTCATCCATATTCGAAATTGACACGGACAAGGTTGGTTCAGACCTAGATGAAGATCAACAAGAAATCTCCATTAAAATTACAGGTATTTATTAATTAAGCATAATTTGTCAAAGCCTGGTAACAAAACTTTATTTTTAGATCGAGGCGCAATGAATAAGGAGAGAATTTTGGCAAATGTGAATCATGACGCCGGGGACGCCATTTTGAGAAATTTGCCAGTTGGGATAAACAATGATTTAATTACGAAACAATCTGACGCAGCTATACAGAATTTGCGACAAGAGGAACAAACTCGTCAGCAAATAAGTGCAGCTAAACAAAATCATTTTCAAAGTGCAGAAAATTTGGCAGAAATAAACGATAGCAGCAGATCAACAGTTTCTATTTGTACAAAAAAGATGGATAAAAATTCTTCTTTCACGTTAATGTTTTCTAAGTTAAAAATTATAATCAGCTATTGCAACAAAATATTGGTATTCAGTTCAAGGAGATTTTACAAATGCTATAAACAAAACAGAAATTGTTTTCAGCATTCATCAGTTGCTACAAAGTTTTTATTTCAGGTGAACGACAAAGATGGATACCTATTCAGAAAACTATTATGCGACAGTATTTAGAAAACAAAATAAAACTGAAAAAGGCTTTGTGTAAAGAAGAATGTGAATCATTCATTGACAAATATGAAAGTGACTTTACAGGGGTTGGTTGGGTTAGAATAAAAACATTTGTGTTCAATGAATACACACTGAAATAGAGCTTTATGGTTTTCTCATTTTCTTGTAATATATAATATCGTGTTCTTACACTATTAATATATGTTTTGTATATTGTCACTAGTATTTTATGCGATGTGTATTTTTATGTACTCTAATAATAAATGCCAAAGCGAACTAAATTTTAAAGATTCCTTAGTGTAAAATCTGTTTAAATCAAAGGGGTGTTGGATGTGTTATGTTAGAAAAATACAAAAATTATATATCTGAAACGGAGAAACAGGAATAAAATACGACCTTGAAGGGTCAATGAGATTGAAAAAAAAAAGAAAAAACTATACCTTGTACTACCTTGGAATAAAAAATTTCGTAGTTTCTTTTATAACTATGGACAATAAAGATCTCTACTTTAGTAGAACATATTTTGTAAGTTTTAATTTTTTTGGTGTTTTCAAGCAGTAACATATTACAATAACTTTTTGTGATCAATTAATGGCTTTCGTACTGGCCGTACATTGAAATTATGGGATACATGTTCTTAAAAGATATTTCAGACGAACAATTATACATACATTATAACATACGACCGTTTAATACCTAATATACTGTTCAGCCATGGAACTCAAACGCTGTTTTCTTTTACAAAAAAAATAGTAATCTGTGGTTAAAAATTACAGCTGCTTGGTTTAAATAATGAGTAATGCTAAGCTTGTGCTAAAAATAAAAATAGGTAATTTATAGCTTAAAATTATTGTTAAACTATTACGCTGTTTGGTCCCCTTGGGGTTGGAAATAATGGATGGGAAAGAGTTCAGCAGGTCGTCCATGTCTCTTGGAAGATCCTCCGAGTCATTCAGGTAGACTAAGCTAAAGAGCCTTCACTTCGATATCCATCTTCGTACTAAGGCGTACCAATGGTCTCTAGAATGTTGACTGAGACAATATTGATTTGACAACTTTAAATCAGTATATATGTATAGTTGCGATTAATATAACATGTAGGCCAAAACTCATAAAGTAATTATCACTCGTAGAGAAGTTTTCCACTTATGCGTAATGTACTTCCCACAACTCTTATTACTATCTAATGTTGTAAGTTCAAATTGAAGTGGCTAATATTCATAAAATATTTTAGGTATATTTTTGTTATCACAGCGACCAAGTAGATTGCCGTAATTTAGTGTGTTAACAAAAAAATATTAAAGCTAATTTACAGACGTTTGTCAATCGGTAATGATACGCATGCTAAATAAAAAAGAAATGATTGCATAGTGGCACCCTCGGTTTGGCAACAATGTTGGGTGCCCGTTTTACCATCCTCGACGTAATTTTTATACAATTTGGTGCCACTTGTAGCGTATAAACATTGGTGCCATAATATCAAATATTATAATATGATATATACGCTGGGTGCTATTTCTACAATAGGTATGGTGGGTGTCACATAATACAGAATTTATGTATATATATATATATATATACACAGTAAAATGTTATTTCTTGACTGGGATAGGGTTTGGAAAAACTCCAATCTCAGTGCTACGCACAGGTACCAAGCTTTAATGGTTAGATTGAATTAAAACCACTTGTATGTTACGCCTGACGTTTCGTTTTTTATTTTAAAACATTATCAAAAGCTATGGACAAAAATTTACAATAAGTAACGTTGTTATAAAAGTTATTGAAAGTGACAGTCTTACCTAACACCTTGTGGACCAAAACACATGTTTTATTAAAAGCATGTGAAGATTTTCAAATTTGAACAAATTCATAAACAGGGGCAGTAGGCCACCAAGATTACAGACCTGGGCTGCACATGATATAAATACACTTAGTCTTACATCTAGTCAGTTACACATTAAAAATTACTAGCACATTTAAAATTTGATTTACAATAATTTTATTAGCTATTTGGCCAACATGGCCGTCAAATTTAGATAAAATCGTGGTATTATTTCTAATCAAACAGCGACAGGTGTCAGAACAATTTGTTAGAACCGCGCATGCGCGGAGCGCAAGGCGTCCAAATATTACGAGGGACGTTCAAAATGGAATTGACCAATTAGCTTGTACAATGCAATCTAACATAAGACTAGTCAAAAAACAACGACAAGGGCCATGTCTGAAGGTTCTAAAAGGTGGAAACTACAAAAAGAGTCCTAACTGAGCACCCAAAATTGTAAGTCTACCACGGGAAAAAAGACAAATGAGAAAAATGGAGGAGAAAAGACCCTAATTAGATCTAAATATAACTAAATTTATTGTGGGACCGTATTGAGTTTATTAAAAATTTTTTATTATTAAAGAATTAGTAATAGAAATGTGGTAGTAAAAAGAAAATATTATAAGATAAAAGTAACTACCCATTGGGCTTTCTCGGTTGGAGAAATTCTAAGGAGAAATCATTGTTGGACATGGCTAACAAAAGGTGGTATGAGACACTAAGATGATCAATGTCAGTATTTGAATTTAAGGTATTATTTGTACCAAAAATGTGGCACATTTCGATGAAAGTGCGGTGACTAGAATTTGGTTCAATAGTAATAATTTTTGTATTTTCAAAATCCATACAATGACCAGTGCTGTTGACATGTCCAGCAAGAGCGCAGGCTTTGGGTTTAAGACGAGAGTCGCTTTTATGCTGAATAATTCTTGATTTCAACCTCTGAGAAGTTTGACCAATATACGTAGAAGGACAACCACTACAGTTTATCTGATAGACGGCATTAGGGGTTAGGAGAGCTGGAGTTTTATCCTTTAATTTTGAGAAACAATCTTTTATGATATGATGGTGTTTGTCCGCGATGATAATATGATCGAACTTACGAAAAACCTGTTTAATTATATGAGAAAGTCCTTGGACGTAAATAAGACTTTTGTAAAGTGGAGGTTTATCATTTATATTATTATCAGAATTTTCTGGTGGAATGATCCTGCCCTTGGGGGTGGAGTATAAGATAGAATTTAATAAAGAAATAGGATAATTATTTAATTTGAGAGTATTAACTAATTTATTGAGATTAACTGCGTGAAAATCCGGATGCGAGATCGTTAAGATTCTGTGCTTGAGCCCTTTCACTACATTCAACTTATGTCGAATGTTGTGTATAGAATGGAAATTCAGATAACGGCCAGAACTGGTTGGTTTAACATACCAATCCAGTTTAATAGTGTTGGAATCCGTTCTGATGACCAGGGTGTCCAGAAAGGGGACAGACCTATCCTTTTCCCTTTCCACTGTGAATTGGATGTGAGGGTTGAAACCATTGAAAACACTCAGCACATTGGCAACGTCGTCGACCGGTACTGCACAAACCAGATCATCAACATACTGGTAAAGAAACGGAAATTGAAAAGCCAGCTTGGGGATGCTTTCCTTTATGATGGTATTGACTATGATTTCGGCCAAAATGGGGGAAAGAGTTGAGCCCATTGGGGATCCAAAGATTTGTTTATAAAAATTATTATTGAAGGAAAAATATGTTGAGTCAAAGATGAATTTGAGAAGGTTAATAAACTGTGATTTGGGTATACTAGTTAGTGGTTCTATTAAGTTCCAATTGGTTTCAACAACCTGTATAACCAGATCTACAGGGATATTGGTAAAAAGAGAGACCACATCTAGTGAAATAATCTCATAATCAGGTGGTAATTGAAAATTATTAATTTTTTCGCTGAAGGCGAAACTATCTTTGATACGAAAACTATTATATTCATTAAAGGCTTGCCCTAAGATCTCTGCCAGATATTTGGACAGTTTTCTATCTGGAGATTGTGTCGAGGACACAATGGGTCGACAAGGTGTGTCGGGTTTGTGTATTTTGGGTAAACCATACAATTTAGGAGAAACCGAATTATGACAAATTAAGCGTTTATATGTGGGGTTATCTATGTAATTATTATTATGCAAATCTCTGATTAACTTATTATTCCTAGTCTCAATAGACGTTGTGGGATCCTTTTTTAAGGGTTGATAAACCTGGTTATCTTGCAAAAGGGTCTGCATTTTGGAGATGTAATCATCACGCTCTAAGGCTACAGTGACATTGCCCTTGTCTGATGGTACAATTACAACATTTGGATTATTTTTAAGAAAGATGTTGCATTTCTTTTCAATAGAAGATAAAGGATTATTTGTATTTTTATGATTTTTAAGGAAATCTGTAATGTGGAAAGCTACTAAGGAGCGATAATTATTCCTTTCCTTATTATCCAAACTATTAATAATGTCTTCAATTTGAGCAAGATATTTATATAAGGTTGATTTATTATTCAAGCTAACAGGTAACCCAAATTTTGGTCCAAGTGCAAGGAAACGTTGTATACAATCAGGGATGACAACATTAGATATATTTTTAAACCACTTATCGGGTGTTACAATAGAATTACTTTGTGTTAAAGGCAGCCTCAAATTATTGAGTTTATTAATATTATTAGATTTGATTTTATTATAATGAAATTGGTAAAATTTGATCTGTCTTATATTAAAGGCATTGAAAATCTCTCGAGGTAGTAAACGTTTACAATTCTCTTTGGATATATGTAAAATTTTATGTAAATATCTAATGGTATCATTTATATCATTTAATTCTATTTTTAAAATATTGTGCAGTAACCTTCTTTGTGTGTTATCCACTTTTCTTAGCGTGCGATTGTTCTGCGTTCTGCAAAACACGTTCTCCGTTGCCTTTATGTAGCCTCTCAGGTGGATTGGTGTGATTCCAAGTTGTCGACATCTGGTTAGGAAAATCCTTCGATTTTTGGCTGCCGCCAGCTTCTTGCTCGTGGTCTGCCAGTTCTTAAGGTAGGAGACTGCCTCTTGCCCATAATCCCTGCTCACTGACTCGTAGAAATGCATCGGTAATTCTATAAAGATAGTCCCTCTCACAGCTTGTGTGGTTACATACACAGTAAAATGTTATTTCTTGACTGGGATAGGGTTTGGAAAAACTCCAATCTCAGTGCTACGCACAGGTACCAAGCTTTAATGGTTAGATTGAATTAAAACCACTTGTATGTTACGCCTGACGTTTCGTTTTTTATTTTAAAACATTATCAAAAGCTATGGACAAAAATTTACAATAAGTAACGTTGTTATAAAAGTTATTGAAAGTGACAGTCTTACCTAACACCTTGTGGACCAAAACACATGTTTTATTAAAAGCATGTGAAGATTTTCAAATTTGAACAAATTCATAAACAGGGGCAGTAGGCCACCAAGATTACAGACCTGGGCTGCACATGATATAAATACACTTAGTCTTACATCTAGTCAGTTACACATTAAAAATTACTAGCACATTTAAAATTTGATTTACAATAATTTTATTAGCTATTTGGCCAACATGGCCGTCAAATTTAGATAAAATCGTGGTATTATTTCTAATCAAACAGCGACAGGTGTCAGAACAATTTGTTAGAACCGCGCATGCGCGGAGCGCAAGGCGTCCAAATATTACGAGGGACGTTCAAAATGGAATTGACCAATTAGCTTGTACAATGCAATCTAACATAAGACTAGTCAAAAAACAACGACAAGGGCCATGTCTGAAGGTTCTAAAAGGTGGAAACTACAAAAAGAGTCCTAACTGAGCACCCAAAATTGTAAGTCTACCACGGGAAAAAAGACAAATGAGAAAAATGGAGGAGAAAAGACCCTAATTAGATCTAAATATAACTAAATTTATTGTGGGACCGTATTGAGTTTATTAAAAATTTTTTATTATTAAAGAATTAGTAATAGAAATGTGGTAGTAAAAAGAAAATATTATAAGATAAAAGTAACTACCCATTGGGCTTTCTCGGTTGGAGAAATTCTAAGGAGAAATCATTGTTGGACATGGCTAACAAAAGGTGGTATGAGACACTAAGATGATCAATGTCAGTATTTGAATTTAAGGTATTATTTGTACCAAAAATGTGGCACATTTCGATGAAAGTGCGGTGACTAGAATTTGGTTCAATAGTAATAATTTTTGTATTTTCAAAATCCATACAATGACCAGTGCTGTTGACATGTCCAGCAAGAGCGCAGGCTTTGGGTTTAAGACGAGAGTCGCTTTTATGCTGAATAATTCTTGATTTCAACCTCTGAGAAGTTTGACCAATATACGTAGAAGGACAACCACTACAGTTTATCTGATAGACGGCATTAGGGGTTAGGAGAGCTGGAGTTTTATCCTTTAATTTTGAGAAACAATCTTTTATGATATGATGGTGTTTGTCCGCGATGATAATATGATCGAACTTACGAAAAACCTGTTTAATTATATGAGAAAGTCCTTGGACGTAAATAAGACTTTTGTAAAGTGGAGGTTTATCATTTATATTATTATCAGAATTTTCTGGTGGAATGATCCTGCCCTTGGGGGTGGAGTATAAGATAGAATTTAATAAAGAAATAGGATAATTATTTAATTTGAGAGTATTAACTAATTTATTGAGATTAACTGCGTGAAAATCCGGATGCGAGATCGTTAAGATTCTGTGCTTGAGCCCTTTCACTACATTCAACTTATGTCGAATGTTGTGTATAGAATGGAAATTCAGATAACGGCCAGAACTGGTTGGTTTAACATACCAATCCAGTTTAATAGTGTTGGAATCCGTTCTGATGACCAGGGTGTCCAGAAAGGGGACAGACCTATCTTGGTGGCCTACTGCCCCTGTTTATGAATTTGTTCAAATTTGAAAATCTTCACATGCTTTTAATAAAACATGTGTTTTGGTCCACAAGGTGTTAGGTAAGACTGTCACTTTCAATAACTTTTATAACAACGTTACTTATTGTAAATTTTTGTCCATAGCTTTTGATAATGTTTTAAAATAAAAAACGAAACGTCAGGCGTAACATACAAGTGGTTTTAATTCAATCTAACCATTAAAGCTTGGTACCTGTGCGTAGCACTGAGATTGGAGTTTTTCCAAACCCTATCCCAGTCAAGAAATAACATTTTACTGTGTATGTAACCACACAAGCTGTGAGAGGGACTATCTTTATAGAATTACCGATGCATTTCTACGAGTCAGTGAGCAGGGATTATGGGCAAGAGGCAGTCTCCTACCTTAAGAACTGGCAGACCACGAGCAAGAAGCTGGCGGCAGCCAAAAATCGAAGGATTTTCCTAACCAGATGTCGACAACTTGGAATCACACCAATCCACCTGAGAGGCTACATAAAGGCAACGGAGAACGTGTTTTGCAGAACGCAGAACAATCGCACGCTAAGAAAAGTGGATAACACACAAAGAAGGTTACTGCACAATATTTTAAAAATAGAATTAAATGATATAAATGATACCATTAGATATTTACATAAAATTTTACATATATCCAAAGAGAATTGTAAACGTTTACTACCTCGAGAGATTTTCAATGCCTTTAATATAAGACAGATCAAATTTTACCAATTTCATTATAATAAAATCAAATCTAATAATATTAATAAACTCAATAATTTGAGGCTGCCTTTAACACAAAGTAATTCTATTGTAACACCCGATAAGTGGTTTAAAAATATATCTAATGTTGTCATCCCTGATTGTATACAACGTTTCCTTGCACTTGGACCAAAATTTGGGTTACCTGTTAGCTTGAATAATAAATCAACCTTATATAAATATCTTGCTCAAATTGAAGACATTATTAATAGTTTGGATAATAAGGAAAGGAATAATTATCGCTCCTTAGTAGCTTTCCACATTACAGATTTCCTTAAAAATCATAAAAATACAAATAATCCTTTATCTTCTATTGAAAAGAAATGCAACATCTTTCTTAAAAATAATCCAAATGTTGTAATTGTACCATCAGACAAGGGCAATGTCACTGTAGCCTTAGAGCGTGATGATTACATCTCCAAAATGCAGACCCTTTTGCAAGATAACCAGGTTTATCAACCCTTAAAAAAGGATCCCACAACGTCTATTGAGACTAGGAATAATAAGTTAATCAGAGATTTGCATAATAATAATTACATAGATAACCCCACATATAAACGCTTAATTTGTCATAATTCGGTTTCTCCTAAATTGTATGGTTTACCCAAAATACACAAACCCGACACACCTTGTCGACCCATTGTGTCCTCGACACAATCTCCAGATAGAAAACTGTCCAAATATCTGGCAGAGATCTTAGGGCAAGCCTTTAATGAATATAATAGTTTTCGTATCAAAGATAGTTTCGCCTTCAGCGAAAAAATTAATAATTTTCAATTACCACCTGATTATGAGATTATTTCACTAGATGTGGTCTCTCTTTTTACCAATATCCCTGTAGATCTGGTTATACAGGTTGTTGAAACCAATTGGAACTTAATAGAACCACTAACTAGTATACCCAAATCACAGTTTATTAACCTTCTCAAATTCATCTTTGACTCAACATATTTTTCCTTCAATAATAATTTTTATAAACAAATCTTTGGATCCCCAATGGGCTCAACTCTTTCCCCCATTTTGGCCGAAATCATAGTCAATACCATCATAAAGGAAAGCATCCCCAAGCTGGCTTTTCAATTTCCGTTTCTTTACCAGTATGTTGATGATCTGGTTTGTGCAGTACCGGTCGACGACGTTGCCAATGTGCTGAGTGTTTTCAATGGTTTCAACCCTCACATCCAATTCACAGTGGAAAGGGAAAAGGATAGGTCTGTCCCCTTTCTGGACACCCTGGTCATCAGAACGGATTCCAACACTATTAAACTGGATTGGTATGTTAAACCAACCAGTTCTGGCCGTTATCTGAATTTCCATTCTATACACAACATTCGACATAAGTTGAATGTAGTGAAAGGGCTCAAGCACAGAATCTTAACGATCTCGCATCCGGATTTTCACGCAGTTAATCTCAATAAATTAGTTAATACTCTCAAATTAAATAATTATCCTATTTCTTTATTAAATTCTATCTTATACTCCACCCCCAAGGGCAGGATCATTCCACCAGAAAATTCTGATAATAATATAAATGATAAACCTCCACTTTACAAAAGTCTTATTTACGTCCAAGGACTTTCTCATATAATTAAACAGGTTTTTCGTAAGTTCGATCATATTATCATCGCGGACAAACACCATCATATCATAAAAGATTGTTTCTCAAAATTAAAGGATAAAACTCCAGCTCTCCTAACCCCTAATGCCGTCTATCAGATAAACTGTAGTGGTTGTCCTTCTACGTATATTGGTCAAACTTCTCAGAGGTTGAAATCAAGAATTATTCAGCATAAAAGCGACTCTCGTCTTAAACCCAAAGCCTGCGCTCTTGCTGGACATGTCAACAGCACTGGTCATTGTATGGATTTTGAAAATACAAAAATTATTACTATTGAACCAAATTCTAGTCACCGCACTTTCATCGAAATGTGCCACATTTTTGGTACAAATAATACCTTAAATTCAAATACTGACATTGATCATCTTAGTGTCTCATACCACCTTTTGTTAGCCATGTCCAACAATGATTTCTCCTTAGAATTTCTCCAACCGAGAAAGCCCAATGGGTAGTTACTTTTATCTTATAATATTTTCTTTTTACTACCACATTTCTATTACTAATTCTTTAATAATAAAAAATTTTTAATAAACTCAATACGGTCCCACAATAAATTTAGTTATATTTAGATCTAATTAGGGTCTTTTCTCCTCCATTTTTCTCATTTGTCTTTTTTCCCGTGGTAGACTTACAATTTTGGGTGCTCAGTTAGGACTCTTTTTGTAGTTTCCACCTTTTAGAACCTTCAGACATGGCCCTTGTCGTTGTTTTTTGACTAGTCTTATGTTAGATTGCATTGTACAAGCTAATTGGTCAATTCCATTTTGAACGTCCCTCGTAATATTTGGACGCCTTGCGCTCCGCGCATGCGCGGTTCTAACAAATTGTTCTGACACCTGTCGCTGTTTGATTAGAAATAATACCACGATTTTATCTAAATTTGACGGCCATGTTGGCCAAATAGCTAATAAAATTATTGTAAATCAAATTTTAAATGTGCTAGTAATTTTTAATGTGTAACTGACTAGATGTAAGACTAAGTGTATTTATATCATGTGCAGCCCAGGTCTGTAATCTTGGTGGCCTACTGCCCCTGTTTATGAATTTGTTCAAATTTGAAAATCTTCACATGCTTTTAATAAAACATGTGTTTTGGTCCACAAGGTGTTAGGTAAGACTGTCACTTTCAATAACTTTTATAACAACGTTACTTATTGTAAATTTTTGTCCATAGCTTTTGATAATGTTTTAAAATAAAAAACGAAACGTCAGGCGTAACATACAAGTGGTTTTAATTCAATCTAACCATTAAAGCTTGGTACCTGTGCGTAGCACTGAGATTGGAGTTTTTCCAAACCCTATCCCAGTCAAGAAATAACATTTTACTGTGTATGTAACCACACAAGCTGTGAGAGGGACTATCTTTATATATATATATATATATATATATATATATATAATGTTATTTCTTGACTGGGATAGGGGTTGGAAAAACTCCAATCTCAGTGCTACGCACAGGTATCAAGCTTTAATGGTTAGATTGAATTAAAACCACTTGTATGTTTCACCTGACGATTCGTTTTTATTCAAAACATTATCAAAGGCTAACACCTTGTGGACCAAAACACATGTTTTTTTAAAAGCATGTGAAGATATTCAAATTTGAACAAATTCATAAACAGGGGCAGTAGGCCACCAAGATTACAGACCTGGGCTGCACATGATATAAATACACTTAGTCATACATCTAGTCAGTTACACATTAAAAATTACTAGCACATTTAAAATTTGATTTACAATAATTTTATTAGCTATTTGGCCAACATGGCCGTCAATTTAGATAAAATCGTGGTATTGGACCATTAAAGCTTGGTACCTGTGCGTAGCACTGAGATTGGAGTTTTTCCAACCCCTATCCCAGTCAAGAAATAACATTTTACTGTGTATGTAACCACACAAGCTGTGAGAGGGACTATCTTTATATATATATATATACCTGGTTTCCCACATACGACGATTTTCTAGTGTATGTAACCGGTCTAACGGCGAGTTTTCGGACTTGCGACGACGTCGTCGGAAGTCTTACACATGTAAGGGTACGTACAACGACTCGATGAACGCGCCCACTACCGGCATGCGCCAACGCCGTTTCTTAAGAACTACGTGGTCGATTTTTGTGCGAAGTTAGCCTCGGTTGCCTATACTACAGCTCCGAAAATATCAAAATTCGTTGAAGGTTGCCTATACTCAAGCTGGGAAAATTTCAAAATTCGTTGAGGGTTGCCTATTACCTGTTATTTATATGGTGAATTTCGCTCGCTCTGGCTGCAACATAATCTGTTTTGTGAAGATAATCTCGTAGCAAGACGTCATCGGCGCAGTCAGCCGAATTCGCTATTAATAAAAACGTTTTAAGAATTAATTACAAGTTCTGTCCTCTGATGTCTTTAATATTTAACCATTTTATTACCTTAAACATTACATTTATTTGTATTTACCGAGGTCGTAGTGGCATTATTTCAGTAGAATAGAATTTTTAAACAAATAGGAAAGGTTTGTGCGGTTATGGGATCACCTATTACCTTCTAATAATCTCTTTATTTGGTTTTTAGGTGTTCTAAAAATTATTGTAAACTACTTGATTTGGAAGTTGGGAATATTTATTATTAAAGATAATCTTCAAAATACTCGATTACTTGGTCTAAACATTATTAAAATGCTTTTCGTTGTATTTCAGGTTCGTACAGTAGAAAATTAATTATACAGCAGATAAACTATATTCAAAGTATTGTAAAAGCCAAATCCAGGGATGAAAATATTACGAACTACATTAACGAAAGTATACAGTGTGTTTGTAGATCGCTAGACAGCTCGTAACTTTGTTAATAATAGAGATATCGAAAAGAACTTTCTTCTGTTTTAAATGCCAGTATACAACCTAAAAATTGACGTTAACCAATTTAAGCCATAGCCTCCTATTTTTACGTGGTGATACACAACTTTGGTTTTTTAAATGGAATACCCTGTATATTTTTAGATATTTGAAATCAGCACTAAAAGTGCTTTATAATAGCATTCTTAAATTTAAATTTAGGAACTTATTATTTTTCAAAATTAAAAAAAAAATTTTAGTCAAAGTAGGCCATGAATTACGCAAAATCAATAGCAATCCAACAAGAAATGCAACACAAACTCCAATTGACTCTAAAAATTCCTCATGACCGAATTATAGCACCAAACGTACTAAAACAATTGATAACTATGTTTTTTAAATGGAACAATATGAGTTGTTAAAGCAAAGAGCGTTGTATGACCGATTATATGTAATTTAGCAAAGAGCGTTGTATGACCGATAATATGTAATTTAGCAAAGAGCGTCATATGTGCCATTGCCTATATAGCACAAAGACGTGCTGCGCAGCAAAACAAAGATCGTTGTATGACCTATAATATGTAATTTTGCCTTCCCAAGAGCGTCATATGTGCTGTAGTACATATTCAATATATCTATAATAGGCCATGCGGCGAACCGATTCGTGCTGCGCAGCAAAAAAAGTAGTCGAGACAATGATTACGTTATTAGCTGACCCGGCAAACGCTGTTCTGCCCAAAAATAATATTGGTCTGTGACCGCCACTATAGAGTTTTAATTTTATGTTATGTCTACCGTCTTTGACTTAAAAATAAATGCCATTTTCGCAATCAACGTCCCAAAAAACATCAATAACGACACCCATAACGATTTTTAGGCTTATTTACCCCATTGCATCCTCTAAGAGGTTGCTTTTCAGAAAATCACGAAATACGTGTTTGATTATTTGTTTTTAGGAGTACTCGTACTAAGTATCATGTCGAAACGTCTATTTAATATTATTTTTCCGTACAAAATTGGAACCCGCATTTTAAAGTCAATATTAAGTACATCGATTCCTTTAGATTTACTTTTAATCGAGTTTATAATTCCGACAATATCCGCAATATTAACACTGAGTTCATTTAGTTTGTGGTTTTTATAAAAATCTAATACATTATTGTTATCATTGTTGACGTTTGGTACATTATTTATGAAAAAATTATTAATGAATCGGGTGTACTTAAATGTTCTGGTATGGTATTGTTGCTTTTAATATTGTTCACACACAAAGATTTAATTTCCCTCCATATGGATTTAGTATCATAGCCATCAAATACAAAGTTAAAATACGCTTTTTTCTCCTTTGTAGCTAAAGTCACAGAATTTCGTATCGATTTGCAATATTTCCAATGCGCTAATGATTTGGAATGTTTATACCTATTATATGCCTTATGCTTTAAGTTTATTAGAAGCTTGATAGTCTCTGTTATCCGTGGCTTGCATTTATGGGTAATTTTAACTAATTTTGAACCAGAATTTGCAGAAATCACTGGAAATTGTGAAAGCATATTTTCTTGGAAAATCGGGACATTTCGGGAAAGCATTTCGTTGCGGGACAACTAGTTCCAAATCGGTAAAATCACGAAGGTATAATTAAACCAATTAATAATATAATATTAATATAAAGAAAACTAATACCTACGACTTGGTACAAAGAAATACGATATAAAATAACACGGCGACCTTGGGACTTTTGTGCAAGAACGGAATGCCATCCGACGTGACGTATATATAAACAGTGACCCAACAACAGGATGCAAATTCCGCTGCATTTGCTGGTCTATCTTTAATTTCTTTGTGTGTGTTAAGCCTTAATTTTAAATGTAAAATTGTTAGTAGCACACATTTTCCAATATGAAAAGACCACTTGTCGTTAGACTTCAAAACATTTATATTCTTAGATGTTTACTTAATATCGCAAATTACAGGCTCTTAGAGAAAGATATTTCTTTATATTTGGCAGGTTTTAAAAAATATATATCATTATCAGGGGAAGCTAAAGCTGTTAATATAACTAATACGTCTATATTCTCTGAGACTATAACTAAACCTGTCTCTATCCAATCGAATATCAGGTGCAGTTTTCGTCTTGAGCCATCGGGATTTATTCGATGTTTCTGATGATCGACAAAAACAATTGCTTTTTTTCGTAATTACGTACAATAAAATTAATATAACTAGTTAAAATTGCACCATACTGTTGAACAAGTTGCCATTTGTTTTTATGTAATAACATTCCTCCTTCGGTCACAACTAGCAAATCGTTTAATTTAGTAATATATTTTGGTAATTGTACAAAGAGGTCGTAGAAAATACATTTTTAGGCGTTCGAATTTATATGTTATAGTTAAATGTATTTAATCTATATAACTTTTAGTTAATATAACAATTTTAGAATTTTATTAGTATATAATGTTTATTAAATAATAATAATAATAATCGTACAGAATAAAAATTAACCTCTTAATGCTATATTTATAATAAGCGTGTCCAAAACCCCTAGATATGAGGCAACGCGCGAAATTCAAAAATGAAGCTATTTTGCCACCTTAAAGACGTTATTTTCCATTTTTGATAAATTTTAACACAAAATTTGAGATCAGCGACCCAAAAAAACCCTGTATACGAAATAAAAACCGAATGAATGTTATCAAGTGTCAGGCAATTGTTTAAATAAATAAAAGAGTAATTTTTTTAATTAAGACTGTATTAAAAAACACTTACTTGTTAATAACAATTGAAAAAATAAAAAGCACACCTTCTCACCCGTGGGGAACTTTTCTATAAACTTTTCCGAAATTAAAAAAAATATATCAAAATCGGTTTTGAGTCAACGAAGTTAGAACTTTTTTTCCTTAGTAAATGGACTACAGTGCAATACGGTTGCTTATATAAAATGAGAAAATATATGTGACGGGATTTGATACGCCTCAAAACACTTTTGGTTTAATTTATTTGAAGTGACATTACGTTTTTGCTTAACTTGCTGCTGGAGGCCAATCTAAAAAAATATTACGCGATATTATTTTAATACCCATGTATGATGCCACAAAATTATTTCTCCCATTTTCTAATTTCGAAAAACGCACCCAGTGAATTATATATAATTCACCTAGCTTTAAATTTAAAATATGGTAACATATCGAAGTTAATTTTGGTAATAAACGTCCAATCTTCGTGGAATTTTAAACAGCTTTAACCAAAAAGGCCCCGAACAACTTAAAACCGTTTGGAAACATTAAAAGTCACCCCCCGGATAGAAAAAAAAATATTAAAGTTTTACGTCTAACGACCGTAAATACACATTTTGGTAAATATCTTGACTCCAGCGCCACCTACCGGGTTCATTTTTTGTATAGGCATTTCTCTCTAAGCAACCAATGTACATTCCGAATATGAGCTAAATCGGACTGTAAATACACATTTTGGTAAATATCTTGACTCCAGCGTCACCTACCGGGTTCATTTTTTGTATAGACATTTCTCTCTAAGTAACCAACGTACATTCCGAATATGAGCTAAATCGGACCGTAAATACACTATTTGGTAAATATCTTGACTCCAGCGCCACCTACCGGGTTCATTTTTTGTATAGACATTTCTCTCTAAGTAACCAACGTACATTCCGAATATGAGCTAAATCGGACTGTAAATACACATTTTGGTAAATATCTTGACTCCAGCGTCACCTACCGGGTTCATTTTTTGTATAGACATTTCTCTCTAAGTAACCAACGTACATTCCGAATATGAGCTAAATCGGACCGTAAATACACTATTTGGTAAATATCTTGACTCCAGCGCCACCTACCGGGTTCATTTTTTGTATAGACATTTCTCTCTAAGTAACCATCGTACATTCCGAATATGAGCTAAATCGGACCGTAAATACACATTTTGGTAAATATCTTGACTCCAGCGCCACCTACCTGGTTCATTTTTTGTATAGACATTTATCTCTACGTAACCAACGTACATTCCGAATATGAGCTAAATCGGACCGTAAATACACATTTTGGTAAATATCTTGACTACAGCGCCACCTACCGGGTTTATTTTGTGTATAAACATTTCTCTCCACGTAACCAACGTACATTCCAAATATGAGCTAAATCGGACCATAAATACAATTTATCGAAATATCTCGACAACATGCTTGAGCAGTGCGTACTCGAACGGTTTCCAGTCTTTCTTCCCGTTGCTCATCGTTATCTGAAACTCGTATGCCCTTTGCTTTTGTGTTTGAAGTGTAGATCGACCAATCGCTTGTCGTTTGGGTGGCATAATTGCTATATACGAGGATAAATTTAGTATTCCTTTTTGTATGCTAGTGTACGAAAAAATATTATACGATGATCGACAAAAACAACAATTGCTTTTTTTCATAATTACGTACAATAAAATTAATATAACTATTTAAAATTGCACCATACTGTTGAACAAGTTGCCATTTGTTTTTATGTAATAACATTCCTCTTTCGGTCACAACTAGCAAATCGTTTAATTCAGTAATATATTTTGGTAATTGTACAAAGAGGTCGTGGAAAATACATTTTTAGGCGTTCGAATTTATATGTTATAGTTAAATGTATTTAATCTATTTAATTCTGAGTTAATATAACAATTTTAGAATTTTATTAGTATATAATGTTTATTAAATAATAATAATAATCGTACAGAATAAAAATTAACCTCTTAATGCTATATTTATAATAAGCGTGTCCAAAACCCCTAGATATGAGGCAACGCGCGAAATTCAAAGATGAAGCTATTTTGCCACCTTAAAGACGTTATTTTCCATTTTTGATAAATTTTAACACAAAATTTGAGATCAGCGACCCAAAAAAACCATGTATACGAAATAAAAACCGAATGAATGTTATCAAGTGTCAGGCAATTGTTTAAATAAATAAAAGAGTAATTTTTTTAATTAAGACTGTATTAAAAAACACTTACTTGTTAATAACAATTGAAAAAATAAAAAGCACACCTTCTCACCCGTGGGGAACTTTTCTATAAACTTTTCCGAAATTAAAAAAAAATATATCAAAATCGGTTTTGAGTCAACGAAGTTAGAACTTTTTTTCCTTAGTAAATGGACTACAGTGCAATACGGTTGCTTATATAAAATGAGAAAATATATGTGACGGGATTTGATACGCCTCAAAACACTTTTGGTTTAATTTATTTGAAGTGACATTACGTTTTTGCTTAACTTGCTGCTGGAGGCCAATCTAAAAAAATATTACGCGATATTATTTTAATACCCATGTATGATGCCACAAAATTATTTCTCCCATTTTCTAATTTCGAAAAACGCACCCAGTGAATTATATATAATTCACCTAGCTTTAAATTTAAAATATGGTAACATATCGAAGTTAATTTTGGTAATAAACGTCCAATCTTCGTGGAATTTTAAACAGCTTTAACCAAAAAGGCCTTGAACAACTTAAAACCGTTTGGAAACATTAAAAGTCACCCTCCGGATAGAAAAAAAATATTAAAGTTTTACGTCTAACGATCGTAAATACACATTTACGTAAATATCTTGACTCCAGCGCCACCTACCGGGTTCATTTTTTGTATAAACATTTCTCTCTACGTAACCAACGTATATTCCGAATATGAGCTAAATCTGACCGTAAATACACATTTTCGTAAATATCTTGACTCCAGCGCCACCTACCGGGTTTATTTTTTGTATAAACATTTCTCTTCACGTAACCAACGTACATTCCGAATATGAGCCAAATCGAATCGTAAATTTGAAATACACATTTTCGTAAATATCTTGACTCCAGCTCCACCTACCGGGTTCATTTTTTGTATAAACATTTCTCTCTACGTAACCAACGTATATTCCGAATATGAGCTAAATCTGACCGTAAATACACATTTTCGTAAATATCTTGACTCCAGCGCCACCTACCGGGTTTATTTTTTGTATAAACATTTCTCTTCACGTAACCAACGTACATTCCGAATATGAGCCAAATCGAATCGTAAATTTGAAATACACATTTTCGTAAATATCTTGACTCCAGCTCCACCTACCGGGTTTATTTTTTGTATAAACATTTCTCTTCACGTAACCAACGTACTTTCCGAATATGAGCCAAATCGAATCGTAAATTTGAAATACACATTTTCGTAAATATCTTGACTCCAGCTCCACCTACCGGGTTCATTTTTTGTATAAACATTTCTCTCTACGTAACCAACGTATATTCCGAATATGAGCTAAATCTGACCGTAAATACACATTTTCGTAAATATCTTGACTCCAGCGCCACCTACCGGGTTTATTTTTTGTATAAACATTTCTCTTCACGTAACCAACGTACATTCCGAATATGAGCCAAATCGAATCGTAAATTTGAAATACACATTTTCGTAAATATCTTGACTCCAGCTCCACCTACCGAGTTTATTTTTTGTATAAACATTTCTCTTCACGTAACCAACGTACATTCCGAATATGAGCCAAATCGAATCGTAAATTTGAAATACCCATTTTCGTAAATATCTTGACTCCAGCGCCACCTACCGGGTTCATTTTTTGTATAAACATTTCTCTCTACGTAACCAACGTATATTCCGAATATGAGCTAAATCGGACCGTAAATACAATTTATCGAAGTATCTCGACGACACGCTTGAGCAGTGCGTACTCGAATAGTTTCCAGTTTTTCTTCCCGTTGCTCATCGGTATCTGAAACTCGTATGCCCTTTGCTTTTGTGTTTGAAGTGTAGATCGACCAATTGCTTGTCGTTTGGGTGGCATAATTGATTTGACAGCGAAAGTAATGCTTTGTGACGACTATTGCAAATTCACTTGGAAAAAGCAAAGAAAATGTATTTCCTAGTTTCAAAAAACCCACCTAGTGAATTATATATAATTCACCTGGCTTTAAAATTAAGATATTTTAACTTGCGCACGAAAATGTGTTTGGTTTTTTCCTTTAATTATTGTAATAATAACCTAAACCTATTAAAACGCGGACGAAAAATCTAAATATTAATATTTTTCTTCTGAGATTAAAACTACGCAATTTTTGGTGTCTGTACAAAAAGTTCAAAATTTGGTACAATTTAAACTTGTAAATTGGTACAATTTTTTGAGGACCTCTGGCAAACGCTGTTCTGTCCAAAAATAATTCGTCTCTGAAACCCCGTTCCACCACTATAAGGTAGAGTTTTAATTTTATGTCATGTTCACCGCCTTGGACTTAAAAATAAATGCCATTTTCGCAATCAGCGTCCCAAAATACCTCAATAACGACACCCATAACGATTTTTAGGCTTATTGACCCCATTTCACCCCCTAAGGGGTTGATTTTTGTAAAATCACGAAATACGGGTTTGCTTATTTGTTTTTATGAGTACTCCAACGAAGTTTCAAGTCGAAACGTCTATTTAATATTATTTTTCCTTACAAAATTGGAACCCTCATTTTACCCATTTATAGGGTGGCCAGAGCATCTCTTTTAAAGAGAACATGTTCTCTTTTTTAATACGGATCTTTTTTTATCTTTTTTTCTAATAAAATGTTCTCTTTTGTTCTCTTTTGTTCTCTTATTTAGTGTGAGAAGAGTTTTGCTCCATTTTGACTGTTTTCGGTTTTAAATCTTCTTATTTAAAATGTTATTTTCAATTTTCTCTTATTTTGTGAACTATGTTTTTTTATAATTTTATTATTTTGTCATTTTATGAATCTGATTTGTTAATTCTTCAGTTGATATTTGAGGATAGTCCAATTAAATATGCTTAATATGAGTATACTATAAAACATAAGCTTTTATATGCATATTTTATGACGTAATGTAATAAATACAATTTTTATGGGTGGTACAGTTCATTTGTGGAGCAGTATATTTTATATATTTTACTTATACAGTATTTTATATGTGAATTTGATGTTGATTTTTATAAGAAAAAATTATTATCGCAAATGCAATGTTTTTTATTTATTGTTTTAGAAATAATTACTGTTTTTTTTCATTTGTTTTATAATAAAAATTTTGCGATGCCATCTTTTTGTTATTTTTTTAGCTGGTCCAAAATGTTCTCTTTTTCCAAAGAAGGCATATGGCCACCCTACCCATTTAGGGCTTGAATTTCGAAATATCCTTCCTTATTCCTTGTATGCATCATAGCTGTGCATACCCGGCGTTGCCAGGGCATAGTATTACGTAAAACTATGCGTGTATGTTTTGAAACATGACTTTTCCATCGTTTTATTTCGGTTTTTACATCCTGAAAAAAAATCGATTTTTCCTAATTTTCCGAGTTTTCCACTCCCATTTTTCTCTTCGAAAAGCCCTTCAAAAACGAAAACATTCGAAATCCCATACAAAAATACCATAGAAAATCATCTTTTGATTTTTCGAATTTTCCGACTTTTCCGGTGGACTTCCCCAAAATTTTCTTTCATACAAACCTTGTTCTGACAATTAGAAACACAACAACAAAAATGAGCCAAATCTGTCACGCCTTCCTCCAGTCATGATGTAACATACATACGACGATTGATTTTATCATAAATACGCTCATAACTCAAAACAGAAGACAATCTAAAAGTTATAATTTCAGTAAAATATGTCTTATTTAAAATAAAAATTGACGTGTCCAAGGATTTCTTTCAAAAACATTTGATAAAAGTTCTATTTGGATAGTTCCAGACTTTACACAAGCACGGTATATTATATGTAAAGCGACTTTTAAGACAAATTTTCCATTACATGTCAATCCAAAGTAAGGTCCGGCAACCATGCTGCTGACAGCCGTCTATTCCTAGAATTTTAAATGGCAACGTCGCATTTCGTTTCCAACGTATTTGCACTGGGCATTGTTTTGTCTTGTGGGTGTAATCAGGTTATGGTCACTGGAATACGCAGACTCGTACAGATTGTTAGTAATGCGTGGCAGAAGGTAGGATTGTCTGACAAAGGTAGCATATTCTCTCTCTGGCAATTTATGCTGATTGGAGGGGTATGGGAGTCCCCGACAGCCTGACGCCAACCGTTACGACAGCTAATAAAATAATAAAAATGCCAGTTGTGGATTGCAATTCTGTTAAAAACATCTGTGCAAAATGCATTCCATCCTTTGTGTGCTCCAAAGAGGTTTGCCCAGTTTTGCTCATTCTTTGTGCTTAGAAACAAGGCTGCAGGTAGTTGATACTTGTGTGCTCCTTAAATTTGTGATAAAACTCTTGAAAACTTGAAATTGTTTAAAATGAGTGGTTTGAGAAAAAGGAAATGCTGCGTACCCGGCTGTAGCAATAAAGAAACACCAAGGTACTCACTTCCCAGCGAAAAACGTGTGCGTGTCGTTTGGCTGCAACGTATAGGAAACCTGAAATTAAGCAATATAGAAGGTAAACGCATTTTAGGTTCCTATGTTGTATGCCAAACACATTTTTCGGAGATGTGCATTGATAGCAATGGGAAACTGTTGCGGTATTCTCTGCCAACTATAAATTTGCCAGGTAAGATATCTACTGTGTTCAAAAGTTCTGAAGTGTAACTCTTAAAAACTGTTTAGGGTTTCATGAAACTTCAACAGAAGAAAACTCCTTTTGTTACCCTTTACAGGAGAAATATGAAACTCCTGAAAAAGTGAAGGGTATGTTATCAATTCTCAGTATGTATGCATTCTGCTGATTAGTATATATTTGTAATTTATAGGGATACTAGCTCAGTTCGAAGCTTCTATACCATCTACATCAAGGGGGAATAGTGAGGAGCTAACCATCGTAAGGGAGGATGTGCCACGGCAATATCCATCTGTCAGACGACAGCTGTCTGACGTGTCTACAGAACCTGGCACAAGTGGTAAATAATAGTTATTTACTATAAAGTGGGATAAGAGCATCATTAATATACGTGTGTGTAAGTTACAAACGAGTGCGTAGCACGAGTTATGTAAGCACACAAGTATATTAATGATATGATGCATTCTCACACATAAATTTTAATTTTTTTTATCTACAACTGCCCAAAATTGAGAAAGTGCATTAAGAGAATGTCAGATCTGTCATTTTCAAAAATATTTTAGTAGAAAAATGTCATTCATTAACACTATTTCAGTTAGGTAATCAAATTTGAGTTACGTAATAAGTTTCATTACGTAATGCAAATGGATCTGATTTCATTATCTAACTGAGTTAGATAATGGCGTAACTAACTCAAATGAATTTGATAATAGGTTTTTATCCAAGCAGATGTAGAAAAAATTATTTATTGTAAAATATTTTTTTAGACGACCATATATGAAAGTAACATTATCGCGACAGCAGCCTAACACAGAAAGTTGACAATTTCAAACACTAGCACGATATTATATCGTACTAGTCATATCGTAACGGCACAAAGTTATTCAAAACATGGCCTGCTTAATTGTGTGACAAACGTCACTTTGACGTTTGTCACACAATTCAGCAGACCGTGATTCAAATCATCGAGACGCTTTTGCCAATTGTACCAATAATAATATAACAATCAATTTTGCAAAACCAAATAAAAACAATTCTTAAAAATTGAATTTCCTTTGAGTGGTTGTCTAAAAAATAGTGTTCATAACTCGCCCGAAAGTGCAAATATCTGTGCTCGTGTTTTAGATCCACTCGGGCTTCGCTTCGCTACGCCCTCGTTTGTGTAATCAACACTCGCACGATATTTGCTACTTTCGACGCTTGTAATGAAAATAACTATTTTATAATGGTTTTGATATCTAGGCATCGGAGATGTAAGACTGCATACAGTAAGGGAAATGTCACCCAGCAGACCCTCGCTCCAATACTCCGTTTATCGTAAAAGGAAGTAAAACCCGTCTACAAAACTTAACAGTGTGTTATTTACTGAATGGTTAGTTGTACGTAAAAAACCTGTAGAATATTTTTTGTAGAGAATTTCCTAGCCTTCACTTTTTGTAATAACTAAAACAGTCATACGACCCATAGAAAGCGAGATATTTGCGAAAAACTTATTTCGGAAACGGAGCTGTCGGAGGTACCTTTCCGAACGCAGCAATTATTTCTAATGTCAAAATAAAGGTGTATGCAAAATTTCAGTTCACTTGGATTTTTTCGGCAGATGCTGCGGTTTTCCGTCTAATGTAACTGGACTATGGGTTAAAGTCACAGATATTAACAATAACTGGCACAATGCTAGGGCAGTACTAGATTCTGCATCCCACGCTAATTTCATTACCGAAGATTTGGCAAATAAATTGCAATTAAAAAGACAAACGGTTGCTACTACAGTAGTTGGACTAAATTCTAAAGCTTCGCAGTGTAATTCCAGTAGTAACATTCAGATAGCATCATTACACAGTAATTTTAATATAAATATGAACTCTTTAGTTATTTTAAAAATTACTGAAAATTTACCTCTCGTGTCGTTTGATCGATCAAATTTCAACGTACTCAAAAACATCGGATTAGCTGATACTACTTTTAATAAATTCTTGCCCGTAGACATGTTAATCGGCGATGGTCATTTCTATGAACTATTGTGTATCGGCCAAATTAGCCTGGGCAAGAATCTGCTAGTTTTACAGAAAACCCTACTGGGTTGGATAATTTCTGGAATGTATCAAACGAAAGAGGTCTACGCAGTAGCTTAATTTGTTCACATTTAACCACGATGCTTGGGCATTTTGAAAAACGTAAAATTTGACGTATTGACTTTTCTCTATAATTTATTCAGTTAATTCTTCAATCAAAGATCGTTCGTGCAAAACACTTGTCTAACCAGATTTGGTTTTTTTTATTTGCTATGATTGCTAGAAAGCAATTAAACTCGGTTAAACCCTTAGGAAAAGAACCCTCAACGTTAAGCGTTCATGTCTTTACGTCAATTTCTTCTTGTTTAATTTAAGTAATCAATTGTTTATAAAATTGTAATCTTTCCAACAAGAGTTGAGCACTCGTGATTCTACGGTTGAAAAATACATATTAATATTTTATATAACATTGACGTATTTCTAAGTTTGATCATTGAATGAAAAATCCTGAAACATACTACGTATTATTGAGAAAAAGTAACTTACTGGAGTATCTTCTAGTATATATCGAATTGTCGATTTAAAAATTCATAGGGTTACTACATTAAAGTAAAATGCTGTACAATCTTGCAATAAAATATTTAAAGTGATTCAATCAAAAAAGTTAAGCGGCAAAAAGTTATACTTAGTTTTTGAAAATTAGGGGGAATTTCTGCCAGTCTATTCCTGTTGTTTGTTAGTTTTTTATTTCAATAAAGAAAAGTGATTCTTATACAGTATCCGGTCAAAATTGTTTTTTTGGAACACTACACAGGGTGATTTATAAGGTTGGGCACAAGCTTCGACAGATGATTTCTAACACTATTTTTAGTTGGGATCAACCGATAATCGGTATCGGCCATATTGGCTGAATTAGGTATATATCGGTATCGACCAAAACACCTGTATCAGTCGATCCCTAATGTTTAGTAAAAAACTGTATATGAACCCATTAAGAAGTTGACACTGGAGAAAAAACATTTCTAGTGTGAACTTTAGTAGCCATATCTTCTTAACGAAACAATTTTACAAGATAGGTTGTGTACAAGTTTTACTTACAATATTATCAGCAATTATTTAAATTTTTTTTTAATTACCGCTAAAATTGTTTTTAAAATTAGTTACTAAATAAACAAATTTGCACGTAAGTCGTGTAATTGTCCAACAAATAAGCCTGCGCCGATCGGATAGACACTTCATCTTCTCTAACCTAAAAGTAAAATATAGTTGACCCAGTTTTAAAGGCAGCAATTTGTTCTTTCATAGCTATACTAGATAAGATTAATTTTTGATCATATATCAACACAGACTGCTACGTCTACGTAGTATTTGCAAAATTCTTTAAATTTTTATTTATTGATTTCGAACTGAAGCTGTATATTTAACGTTTTCTTTTTGCAGGTCATCAAGTTCGTCAAGAAGTTTTAAAATCTCTTCGGACAAAGAGACATGGACCATCAACCAGTAAGTTGCAGTTGAATCCCTATGTAGTTTGAAATAGAGTTTCTGTTCCGAAGGGTTCCAGCGTTTCAAGTAAATCGTCATTTTTCCATCCCAATGTGTCACACCGAAAGAAACAAAAAATAAAGGGTAAGAGCCACATACGTGTTCATTTCTTCGTACTTGTTAACCTACTAATAAATTGTACATTCGCTAATGGAATATCTTTCTTTAGCCCGCCGTAGTCGATACGTGTCGCCAAAAACACCAGAAAATAACCTTTGATGATTGGACAGAAGAACAAGAGAACGCAACGACGGAGTACTTTCAAATTGTATTCGAGCTAATTTGAGGAATCACATCGATTATGGAAATTTAAAACCAGATGTATGTACTATAATTTAATTATTTTATTATCTTATTAATAACGTTTCTAATCAATAGTAATATAACAAGGGCTAGACATACTACTGATACTTTTGCACACGCGAAGGGTCGAGTGCTGGTTGCAATGGAAACTGTCCCGAGGGCAGTTTTCTAAGGGAAACTAACACGATGACTCTTGGCACTGGCAAAATTATATGTGAGTGTGTCGCCTGCGTTTATATTTTGAAGATTATTACACACAGCTGTCGCATGACAAATATACAATGAGAACCATGCATTTTTTTAAAATCGACCGATCTCGAACTGATTTCCTGATGAGCTCCTTAGTGCTAATTATCGACCCCGTAGATGGTGTGATAATTAGAAATAGAAATGCAAGTAACAAGCAATTTGAGTTTTTTGGCATTATTAGATCAATTTTAAATCATAATTCGTATACGCGTTTTGTGTAATAATCTTCAAAATATAACCGCGGGTGACACACTTGCATATAATTTTGCCCGTGCCAAGAATCATCGTGCTGGGTGCCCTTAGAAAACTGCCCTCGGGACAATTTTCATTGCAACCAGCACTCGACCCTTGGCGTATGCAAAATTATTGGTAAGTATGTCTCGCCCTTGTTATATTAATTATTATGTATTATTACACCTACTGCCGGTCTTATAAAAACCACTAATCTGACATTAACTTTAATTCGCTGTTAAAAGAAACAAAAGCGCATCAAAACGTCAGTGCTTATGACATTTTATTCATTAGTAAACAAATTTTGATGCGCTTTTGTTTATTTTAACAGCGAATTAAAGTTAACGTCAGATTAGTGGCCTTTATAAGACCGGCTGCTAATGCCTATACAAATTATGATTTAAAATTGATCTAATAATGCCAAAAAACTCAAATTGCTTGTTTCTTGCATTTCTATTTCAAATTATGACACCATCTACGGGGTCGATAATTAGCACTAGGAAGTTTAACGGTTTCCCTAGGCAGCTTATCAGGTAATCAGTTTGGGATTGGTCGATTTAAAAAAAATGCATGGTTCTGATTGGATGATATCTATCATGTGACAGTTGTGTGTAATAATAGTAATCTACTTAATGCTCTGGACCTCTTGAGAAGTAGTATCACCGCGTAGTGAAATTTACTGCAAAACGTGCTTTTTAGACATTTGAACGTATTTAAAAATTAAACTAGAAATTTCGAATTTTTGGATGCAGAATTTTTTAATGACTAAATGTGTTCCAATAGGTATCCATTAAAAATTATGTCATCTAGCATGGCTATGAAATAGTTCCTAATTTATGAATGCAACAACGTTATACTATACTATGTCAAGTTTAACATTTGATTTTTAAGTGACTTATAGTTTCATTCAGAAATTAGGAACTATTCCATAGCCATAACTACTTACTTAAATACTTATGTTATTAACAGCTTTAAACATTTGTAGGTTCGACTGATAACGGTACTTTGCACTCCGAAGTCTTTAATGGCATTAAAAACCCCTTTTAGAGATGCCATACGACTGCGAAAAGTGCCATCGTTCCCGGAGATACGAGAAGCCAACTTGCAGCACCCCTCTTTGCAGTGTGAAACCTCGACTGTTATAAAAACGGCCGTGTGCAACATCATACGAAACAACAAGCGTTCGTAATCCACATGGTCATTATTATTTGAAAGTTGTTTTATTTTGGTTTACCGATATTGCTATTTTTAAATTATTGCATTATTTGTGGTTTA
Source organism: Agriotes lineatus (assembly GCA_940337035.1). Taxonomy (NCBI): domain Eukaryota; kingdom Metazoa; phylum Arthropoda; class Insecta; order Coleoptera; family Elateridae; genus Agriotes; species Agriotes lineatus. Next base: position 22,653 of record CALNHX010004498.1, on the reverse strand, counting down.
TTATCTGTTAGTTACTAAATCATGTTTTTATGTTTGTAAACTGATTTTTTCTACAACCGTGTCTAAAGTAGATACTTTGAACACGTTAGTTAGTTTGTAACGTGTCAATTTTTAAAACGCAGTGCATAAAAAATTCTTTACAAACCTTGGAGCGTAAAAGTAAGATGTATTTTGGGTTACGTATGATAAAAAAAGTGAAATGTTCGGTTGTAGAAGAAATCTAGTATGCAATAGTGTGTAAAAGGTCTTTTTTGCATAGTGATCGTTAAAGTCGTTTTTTTTAACGAAAAATCGTATTGAAAGTTCCACTTTTTTTAATGCAAAAATCGTGAAAAAAAGTACGCTTTTTTTACTATTTTATTGAAATGTCAATTTGACGGTTGTCAATTCCGAAGTCCTTTTCGACTAAATTTCGACCAAGAGATCACTATCCAAAAAAACTACGTGTACAGGGTGTATTTTTCGTTGATATTATAGTGTACATACTAAAGGTTAAGAGATACAAAAAAAGTAGTATACGTGTCTCGTCCTCTTTTTTAGTGGTTAGTTTAATGGCGTAATCAGAACTACGCTAACTAGATTTGTTTAGGAAATACAGGGTGATTCTCAAAATCTGCTGTTTTATGTAATCTCTTGTAACTTCTTAATTAGCGGAGTTACAAAAAAAATTGTAAATACAAAAAACATGCGAGTTTTTACGTAGATCCAGCGGCGTACTTAAAAAAATTATAAGGGTTTTGATTTTTGAGACATTTAGAAAATTATCATTTTTTAATAAGATCTGTATCTGGATAGCTCATAAAATTACATTTCTTTTTACCATTGCAACGATATATAATGCTTAATATTTTATTTTATTGTAAATAGCGAAAATACCAAAAAACCCAAAACAATTAAGATTTTTTTTAGTGGTCCATAGATTGAGTCACCATTATTTTTGTTTTAGAATGACATTTCAACGTTTTTGTTTTAATGACAGTTAATACTAGTTTTATAATATTCTAAAATCGTAAGCAAGAATATCTTAAAATCAAAATTTTGCATAATTATGATTTGGAAAAAAAAAGAATATTTGTCCCATATTAATTATGAATTAGAAAAAATTGGAGTTTTATACCACATCTACAAAAATCTTTTTTCGCTTGTTGACACTTTCCTATTTCGAAAAAAACGTTGAAATGTCATTACCAAAAACAATTACGATTCAATCCATGGCCAACTAAAAAGATCGTATTATTTTGGGTTTTTTTGGTATTTTCGCTATTTAGGATAAAATAGAATAATAAGTATTATATATCTTTGCAATGGTAAAAAACAATGTAATTTTATGAGCTACCCAGATATAGGGTGTCCCATTAAAAAAATGATAATTTTCAAAATATCTCAAAAATACCCACCCTTATAATTTTTTCAAGTACACCGTTGGATTCTACGTAAAACGTTGCATGTTTTTTATATTTACAATTTTTTTTGTAACTCCGCTAATTACGAAGTTACAAGAGATTACAAAATACAGCCTGTATTTCCTAAACAAATCTAGTTAGCGTAGTTCTGATTATGCCATTAACCTAACCACTAAAAAAGAGGACACGACATGTATACTAGTTTTTTTGTATTTCTTACCCTATAATATCAACGAAAAAAAAACAACCTGTACAACACGTTTTGAAAGTCCTCACTCGCGTTTTAATTCTACTCCATTCGTGCCGAAAGAGTAGCTTTACGCGCTTGTATCATAAATTACTACTATAGAACTTCAATTCTACTTGCCTGCTAATCTAATGAAGGTATTATGTTTTTTAAGATATTTTTTAGAAATTGTCAACTGGTAACTAACTATTGCTTTTGGTTTTTTGGCTGACCATTATTTTTACCAAATGCTTTTCTGTTATTTAACAAAAAGTTTTGTTATTTTTTTAAATTGCTATTTTCTTATTGTATCACTTTTAAAATATGATTTTGTTAGATTTTAGTTTGGATAATTAAAAATGCATGTGTGTACTTTTTACCATTTAAATTATATGGTTTCTTCACTGTATTTTAATATTTCCATTGTAAACATTGCCAAAGGTGTTCCATGTAATATTTTAGATTATAAGTAAAAATACGTTGAAGTGTACTTTTGTTATATTTTGTATTTGAATGTAAATAGGAAATGGCTTACTAAATAAAATATAAAAATGGATTTACTTGTTTCATTATATCTAGATATTTAATTATACGATGTGCTGATATTGGTTTTTTCTGAATAATTGGTATATTATGCTACTCGAGAGATTTCAATAGTATTTGTTATTTGTTTAATAATTAAGGGGTTAGAGCACTTTGAAATTGTGAGAAGTGCATCTAGTTGAAGGGTATACTCAAATTTATTAGAATAAAAAGGATACAACTGATTTTTATATAAAATCTGGAACATTTTAATCATCTAATACTTGGAGCTTTAAAATTACTTAACTTTAAGCAATGGTAATTATTGTTGGCGAATTTGTTATTAATTCAATGGTGAAACTGTGATTAGAAGCTGTAAAAGTTTTATGAATAATGCAGGGTCCACGAACTAGTGAGACCTACTTAAAATAGGTTGGTGGACCCTGTACAAGTTGATAAACACGTTTCTTCAATAATAATTTGTCTAACATTACCTATGCATCATTAATTTTAAACCTTAAATTAACAAAAATTGCCAAAAAACGAATTTTGTGACAACATACATATTGTGACATATATTAAACAAAGGGGGGAGTGGAGACTAAATTAATTCATTCATTCATGTAGTTCTGCACTTCACATAACAAATTTTATAATATTTAACACCTGTTAGTTATGTATAAACAATTTGTAGTAACATTTTCCACATATTTCATGAATAAACTTAAAACTAAGATTTTCAATGCTTTTAATACTACATCCCGCCATTATTTTTGGCTCGGTTCATGCAAGTTAAACAACTGTTTTACCGACAGCTCACAACTACCATTTATTATGTCTATTAGCCCATACAACGATTTTATTTCCCGCTAAAACTCGCATCGTCGTATGTGGGAAACGATGAATATATATATATATATATATATATATATATATATATATATATATATATATATATATATTGTTGTGATGGTTATACGGCTTTACTATATAATTAATGTTTAAAATAAAATTTAGCCAGAGCCTCCCATCGCTAACATAAATTTCTTTTGGGTTCAGCAATTATTACAGATTTATAAACGCTCAGGGATAATTATTGTGAGTTACTTTAGGTTTCACTTGAATTGATGCTCGTATTCCCCTACTTTTAGATAGAATCTAATTGTAAATATAATTAATGTTGGCTAGCTCAGGTAAGCAGAGATCTTATTACAAGGTGTGGGTCCCCAATTATTTTATTTAAAATTCTACCGTACGCCTATGTGCGTAGTTCAGATACCCGCTAAAATGCTACATAAGATCTAAATAAAATTACGTTTATGAAAGTCATCAAGTGTTTGTCGTTTTGGTTTTCAGTTAATTAAATACAACTCAATGAGTAAATTCATCATTTCCCGCTTTCTAGTAGCGTCAGTAGCTATCTATCTATCTATCAGGCAATACCCGTACCTTGCTTGTTTTTTTGGCCCAAGCCAAGGAAGAATCCTAACCTCACTTCTGCACTTGGATTTTTCAATTTTAATTTTTACAAGGAAATAATTCGCCTGGGCTCTGTTATACAGCGACGTTTAAGCAGCTTCTCAGCAGGTATACATTGGTATAATTATATAGGCTTCACCACTAACCTGCGAAACCTTCTTTGCATGCCCGTTCGAACCTCGGTCGCAGCAAGAATGTGCCCAGATCTTCTCTTGGAGTCGGATGCCGGATGTGTGGTGTTGATGTGGTCCTCGTAGGGCTCGCCTGCTATCGCTGGAACTGCTAAACCGGTCCGGGATGTCCTCAAATGGGTCGAGATGGTGTCTCGGAGCTCTGCCGCAGGATCGGGATCGGTAGCCGATGTTGGAAATTAACTTTAGGCGCTGGATTTTCTTGCCTTCATTTGTGCTTGAACACGACCACGTAAATAGCACTCTGGTGAATTTTTAAGGCTGTAACTGTATGTAAAGGTACTAAATTTTAAATTAAAACACCAGCCACTTTTCAAGCTGTCATCAGCAAATTTTATTCAATTGTCTCCCCGTTTTTAAAAACAATTGCACATCAATATAAAATTAATCAAATCAATATCTTCTAACAATTAAACACCTTAAATCTAATCTTTTTACAAACTTTTGCTTATCTACTAAATTTGTCCATTACTTTTGTTAATTTTGTCTTTCACATCACTGTGTCCCGCGCTTATTAACAATCCTTTTTCACTACGTTCTCACTGATCAGTTCTTCCTTTCGTGAACTTCCACAAGAAACACTTCAGAGTTCAACTAAAAGTCCATTTAATTTTTCCACTCCTGCATCAAATTAATGTTCGGATTTTCAATTAACCTTGCATGTTAATTATTCATTTTCTTCCCTTTATTTGCCTTCAGGTTTATTCCTGTGTGCTCTTTGCACTCTGTTTTGCCTTCTGCATTTTTATACCTTTTAAGAATATGCTCAAAGAGAAATTTATACAACGATTTCTGACTTGCAATTTACCTCGACAAGCATTTGACCATTCTTTTCATAATCGAATTACCAATACAAGGATTGGCTTTTGAATTTTACCATCCCCTTTTAATATTCTAAACTAATTAAATATTGTGGTCCCATTCCTATTAGGTTTCGAACTCTGCCTTTCCTTTTATGTTACGAATTTAATACTTATTACAAGCATTGCTTTGCCAATTTGATTGTTAATTCAAATTTGATTTTATTTTATTTGTTGCCATTAAATCCTATCTCCCATTCTGAGCTTTTATGACCTATTCATTAATTTGCTGTGCTCGAGATGTGCGATTCAGGGCTTAAGACCATCTCATATTTTTCCCCCGAATTTTTGATGATTAAAATGACCACGCATGAGCTTTCTATGGTATTATACGTTGATTTGCATGTGTTGTTATTTTAATCGTCACAAATTTCTATTGCATGTATCAAAACAAACAAAACTCTCCTTTAATCATCCCAATCTGACTTTAAGGCTCATTTTTATTTTGTCATTAACTTACCCTATCTTATTATAATTCTTACCCTAATTAACTAACCTAATCTATTAAGAGTGGCTCAACATTTGGTTCAAACTATCCTAATCTAACCTATCCTACGCTATCTCTGTATGGGCACATTGCTGAGATATGGAAACGTCCTCTGATTCTGCCATCAACCTCGTTTATTAGCTCGTATGTATTTTCATTACTTAACACTTTGTGTACTCGGTACGGTCCTTCATAAGCGTTCAGGAACTTTGCACATATTTTCTCTCGCCTATCTGCTACTCTAAGTTTCTTGATTATCACCAAGTCTCCGATTTTAAACTTCATGCGTTTCTTTATTTTTTTATTTTGCTTCTCTTCATATCTATTCTGTATCCTTCTGACTCGTTGCCTAATTCTCTCCATTAGCTCCATTACTTCTGTAGCCTCTTCTTCCTGCCTCCATGGTCTGGCTGGTACCACGCCTTTGCATAATGTTACTGGGATTATCTCGGTTGTTATATTAGGTACATTATTAATAAAATCTTCTACCTTCGACAAATATTGCACCCACCTATTGTGATGTTCGTAAGTCAAAATCCTCAAGTACTTGATTGTTTCTTTTATGTACCGCTCTGCTACATTAGATTGCGGGTGTCGTATGCAGCAGAAGTATACTTTGATTCCTTTCTGTTCTAAGTTGTTTATCATTCTTGCATTCCTAAAATAACTAGCGTTGTCGGCCAAGATCTTCTTTGGAGTCCCTACTTCCTCTTGAAATTTTTTGATGGATTTTATCACCTGTTCTGTGTTGCTGTGTCTTGCTGGGTACAATTTAATGTACTTTGAGAATACGTCCACCATAATTAGGATGTGTCGATACCCATATTGTCCCGGTACCAAATTTCCCAGATAATCGATCGCAACTAGGTTCGTTGACACGTATGCTTTTAATCACGTTTTGATTGGTATGATTCTTTTCTTTCGCTAATTGGCAGATCTTGCAACAACTCGTAAAGTGCTTAATAAATTTAAGATCGTTCTTCGTGTAGAAACATTCTCGTAACATCAACCATGTTTTCCTTCCCCCACAGTGTCCGAAAGTTTGATGAATTTCTTTCACCACATTAACTACATCTTCTCTGCATAGTACTATTAATTCCTTTCCACCTAGTAATTTTACCAATAGACCTTCGACTATTTTAAAACCTTTGTATTCTTGATTTGGACTATCTTGCACTAAATTTCTGATTTGTTGGAGTTCTAAATTTTCCTGTTTGGCTAATAATTCTTCCTTCGAATATCTTCCCTGTTGATAAATTTTTTCTATCCCTACCAGTAATTGTTTCTGTCGTTTACTTTTTGCTGCGTCCTTTCTGTTTAGGAAATCTGCTACGACATTCATGTTGCCTGGTCTATGTCTTATTTCAAAATTATATTGCTGCAAGTACAATGCCCATCTGTACAATCGGTCGTTATGGAACGTTTTATTTTTGAGGAACGATATGGCTGAATTATCTGTCTCGATGTAAAACTTATTTCCAGTTAAGTAAAATTTTAATTTGTTGATCGCAAATATAATAGCCAACATCTCCTTTTCAGCGATAGTATACCTGGTCTCGTAACCCTTCAGAATTCGTAATATGAAACATATTGGTACCTCCACTCCTTCTTGGACTTGTATCAATTCAGCAGCGACTGCCATGTCCGACGCATCTGTCCTTAATATGAAGCTCTCCTTGAAGTTTGGATACTTGAGTAGTAGTCCTTCGTGAAATTTTATTTTCAAGTTGTTGAACGCTTTTTCTCTTTCCTCGTTCCAAATCCACTTTGTGTCCTTTCTCAACAATTCTATCAATGGTAATGTCAGCTCTGAATAGTTTGCAATGAATTTCTTGTAGTAATTCAATAGGCCAAGTAACCCCCTCAATGTTTTTAAGTTCTTGGGTCGAGGTAAATTCTTTATTTCTTCTATCCTCGTTTCACTGATAGTTACTCCATTGTTACTGATCTCATATCCCAAGTAGGCTACTTTCCTTTGCATAAACTGAAATTTTTCTGAATTCAGCTTTAGGCCGTTTTTATTTAATGTGCTAATCACTAAATCTAAGTGTACCAAATGTTGTTCCACGTCTTGTGAGAAAACTAATATGTCGCCGACGTAGTGCACGCAAAACTCGTCAAATTTATTCAAAATCTGTTGCATGGCTCTTACTAAAGCTGCACATGACGTTGTCAGCCCGAATGGAACGACTTTAAAATGGAAAATTTTCCCCTCTATGCAGAATCCAGTGTATTTTCTTGAATCTTCGTGTAATGGAATCAGCCAGAACGAGTTTCTCAAATCTAATTTCGTTAACACTTTTTTATCCCATATCTAGCTTAACAAAACATCTATCGTCTGCGGACTTTCGTATTGGGGTTTTGTGATTTGGTTTATCCTGCGTGCATCTAAACATAATCTTAAACTACCGTCGCTCTTCTTAACCACCACCATAGGATTTACAAAGTTCGTTTTTTATCGCTCTATTACATCTTCTTCCAACATCTTCTGCAACTCATGCTTGAATTTCTCGCGCTGAGCATATGGTATTGGGTATGACCTTGATTTAAATCCAGTCGTGTCGTCAACAACAAGTTTGTGGCAATATTTTGTTGTTTGTCCTGTCTTTTGATTTAAAATCTCCTTATTCTTCTCGATAATTTTCATAATTCTGCCTTTATAGTGTATGTAATCCATCCCTATCTGTCCATCACTCAGCATTCCTTCCATTATCGCACAATTATTTATAATTATTTCGTCTTTGCCACACTGGCTTCGAAAACAAATCATATCGTCTCCCGCTCTATCAGCTGGGCAACAATTATCACGCATTTGGTCCCCGTACTTGGATACAGACCAATGCCTTCTAATATCGTCTATTTGTATACATTTCTCCATCCCATCAATTTTAATTCCAACTTGCTGAATAATATCGACTCCTATCACGAATTGTACATTCAGGGCAGACACTATGTAAAATCGCACATCGTATTCCTTCTTACATATGCTGATCTTAATTGCCAATACTCTTGTTGTAGTTGATATTTTCTTCCTCGTTACTGACAGTAACTCGATTTTGTTGACTTTTATTATGTTACTTTGTAAAACGTTTAAATGCCTATTTAGGACTTCCTCTTGCATTAGAGTAACCATTGCTCCGGTATCAATCAGCGCCTCATATTCTTCTTCCAGAAATTTTAGTTTAATAAATGGTAAACATGAGCTTGATATTTCTTCTTCCTTTTCTTCTAATAAAAATTCCCCTGCTTTCTCATGGGTGATGGCGAAGTTTGCGACGTCCTTAAATCTACTATTTACAAAGTGTTTTTCATCTAATTCTAAAATTGAGGTTTTTTTTTTATCTGTCGAGAGCTCCTCATGCACCTCCGCAATCACAATCTGATTCATGTTATCTTCGTCGGGTCTTCGTTGCGTAAATACGTTATTTATAAATTGTCTGTCCTGTTGCTTATTAGTCTCCTGCTCCTGACATCTCCTCTTGTTCCTTTCGTCGATCAACTCGTTATAACTCCTTTGGTTATTATTTTCCCCCCTATTGTAGTTTGCTCTATTCTGATTCCAATTAGTGAATTATTGAAGTTCCTTCTCTGATTGTTGTAGTTGGTATAACGATCTTGTTGTCGGTTGTTATTCTGGTTGTAATAATTATTCATGTTTCTGTTAGGCCGAAAGTTATTGTTGCCAAAATTATCCTCCCATTTTCGTTTGCTCGACGTTTGATACGCGTTGCTACTATAATTTTGAAAATTACCGTTGGGCTTCGTCTCCTTCTCGTTGTGGACCGCCAAGTCATAGTTTCCTACTATTTCTAGGAAATCCCTCAAGGTCTTCACATTCTGGACTGCCACTGCTCGTGTGATCTCGGCCTCTAAATGCCTGGAGAGGTGCTGAATAATTTCCTCCTCCGTCAATCTTGGGGTCAAATACTGGGCTTTATTGTATCGGTGCATAATGTAAATCTCTCGGGACCCTCCTCTGTCGATGTACTGTCCAGAGGTCAACTCGGTTCGCACTTGAGCCTGGTGAGTATTACTCCAATATTGCTCCTTGAACATTTCTTTGAACTCATTGTACGTGGTGTATTTGCATTTGATGATACTATGCCATATTTCCGCATTGTGTTTCATGACCATGTTAATGACCTGGAGTCTTCTACACTCGGTCGGGATCGTCCGCATCAGGTCGTCCAATTTTGCTAAAAAGATCATCGGCAACTCGCCACTCCTGCTTTCAAATTTGGGAATCATCTCGTTATTTATGTTGGTATGCATTGTGCCTCCGGGAAGCTCTTGTGCTTGCTCGAGCCGGTCGTGTACTTCCTGTAGCTCCCTTGTAATCCGATTATCAACCAGGGTAATTCGGTGTGTGTTCCTGTTCTGACCCTCTTGTATTTTTACCCATTGTTCCTCGTTTTTCGTAGCAAGGGTGGCGAACTCAATTTCCAGCACTTCCTTATGTTGTTCCAGTCGCTCTCGGGTTCTATTTTCTACCCCCTTAATTTTGTCTTTAATTTCCTCTCCTTTCTGACCAATCTTTTTTTCTATCAATTTTCCCATTTCTTGCTGTAATTCTTGCCTAATTTCTTCTTTGGTTGTTACCTTGAATGTTTCCAAATTTTCCTGTAACCCCTCAATTCTATCTTGCAACTCTTGTTTGTTCTCCTGTTGCTTCTGCATTAGTTCCTTCTTTAATCCTTTCACCATCAATTCGGTGTGGTTGTACCCCCTCGCTTCTCTTTCTTCTACATTCCTTGTCAATTCCTCTTTTAATTCCTGTGTGTTATTTGCAATTAGTTCTTGCATGTTATTTGCGGTCCTCTCCGACTCTTGTCTTAATTCCAGTATGTTATTTGCTGTCCTTTCCGACTCTTGTCTTAATTCCAGGATGATATTTGTGATCATTTCCTTTAGCTCTCTAGTAGAGAGATAATGGGGATTCTGGACCACTTTTGGGGGCGTTTTCCCATGTTATTCTTATGGGGCAAATTTCGATCGTGCAGGGCAAATATCTCTAGTTTGGCTTATGCTAGGAGGCTGGTGTAAGTTTTATTTTGTAGCTGTGACTAACGTTTTTGTTAAAATCTCGATTGATTGTTTATTAGCGTAAATATAAACAATTGAAATTTTGCACTAATTTGGGTATTTTCCATGACGTCACTTGGAGGCAACGCTTGAAAGCGCGGGAGAATGCGACGGTGCTGCCATCTGGTGGTGTTTCGAGTAAAGTTTATGTAGGAATTTATGTAGGGATTTATTTTTTTGGTTTGTTTTCCTGCTACTCGCGACGGTGCTGTGTGCGCCATCTGGTAGCGATCCGAGTAAAGTTTATGTAGGAATCTATCAGGTGCACGTAGTTAGGGCTGCTGAGCATTCGAACGCGCACAGCAGAACGGTTAGAAGCTCTGAGGTCACGAAATTTTGGGGGGCGTGTGTAATTTGATATGTGACGTTTGGTTTTATGTATTAGTCAGAACCTTTTGCATTGTATTAGTATATTAATAATTTTTAAAAAAATGGTTTTGTTTTAGGATAATCCATGAGGATCAACCTCGCGAAATTTATTATTAGGTATATTTAACCTAAGTAAATATTGAATCCATGTTATTGTGTTGTATTACCTACATTAAGCAGAGAGATTCACTCCTCGGGGTTTGAAATAAGAATAGTTAGTTAACAACATCAATGCAATTTTGTTTTCTACGCAACATTTCGTACGCCCCAACGCAGTTTTTAAATACAAAACACACTCAAAATGCAACAATTATTTATCACACGAGCACGGAAACAAACCAAAAAATAAAATCAGGTGCACGTGGTGTTGTTTTAGGATAATCCAGGAGGATCAACCTCGCGAAATTTATTATTAGGTATATTTAACCTAACTAAATATTGAACCCATGTTATTGTGTTTTATTACCTACATTAAGCAGAGAGATTCACTCCTCGGGGTTTGAAATAAGAATAGTTAGTTAACAACATCAATGCAATTTTGTTTTCTATAAATAGATATCTGCTTTTGTTTCTGTAAATAGATATCTGCTAGTCAGTATGTTGGTAGCACTGTTCTGTAGACAGGGATATGCATAATATGCCTTTTCACGTGTTAGAGAGAACTATTCTCATGGCAGTGAATTAGAGGTGTGGGGCGTCAAATATTCCCTATGGTCAAAAATCACTACACCCTTCCAGATTTTTTCATAAAAACGAAGTTAATCAATTAATTTATCCGCTACTTTATTTCCATATATAATGTGAACTTACAACCTACGCTAGTATCTTATTTAAATCTACTGGAATTGTATCTAGTTACTTGTACTTTCTTATGGAATACCCAGTATGTTGGTAGCACTGTTCTGTCGACAGGGATAGGCATATACCTTTACATGTGTTAGAGGGAAACAGACTATCCTCATGGCTGTGAATTAGAGGTGTGGGGCTGCAAATATTCCCTACGACCAAAATCACTACACCCTTCCAATTTTTTTAATAAAAACGAAGTTAATCAATTAATTTATCAGCTCCTTTATTTCCAAACGGTATGTAAGATAACAGCATACCTTAAATATATTAGTTACATTGAAGATACATTTTATGAACGTGTTAGTCAAACAACAATATTTTCTTAATATGTACCAACCCCTGATGTATGGGGACAAAGCAGTAGAAGATATATGGATGGTTACGGACATTGGTCAACATGATCGGGGGTTTAGGAAAACTACTCACACGCAAACAATTTATAACTAACTGTGAAATATAAGATTACAGAGATAGGGTAGAAGAGGAAGGGCAACCAAGGGTTTTCTATTTTAGTCGGGTCCAGACGTATATCCTCTATTCGAAAATAAATCTTATTGCTGTTTCTGTTCCTCAGTTGAACAGCCTTGAGGCCATCCTGATGCCTCTTGTTTAATTGTCATTAGATAGCAGGCATTAAAAGGTGGACGGTATTTTCGATACTTCCGACTATTCGCTGGACAGTCCGTACGGAAATTTAAGGACGAACTGAATGGTGAAGCATTGACTGAATTTATTGGATTAAAAGCAAAAATGTACGCTATTAGAAAGAACGATGAAGATTTTATTAAGAAGTGCAGTGGAATTAACAAGAACGCTACAGAGAGAATATAACTTTTCAAGATTACTTCGATTCTCTTTTCAATAGTCGTACATTTTTGTTCACAATCCAATAAATTCGGTTAATGATTCCCCATTTAGTTCATCCTTAAATTTCCCGTACGGATTGTCCAGCGAATAGTTCGAAGTGTCGAAAATACCGTCCACCTTTTAACGCCTGCTCTAGTGACAATTAAACAAGAGGCATCAAGATGATCTCAAGGCTGTTTCAACTGAGGAACAGAAACAACAATAAGATTTATTTTCGAATCGATGGTATACGACTGAACTCAACTAAAATAGAAAAACTCATGGATACCTCTCATCTCCTACCCTATCTCTGTACACATATAATCGTATATTTCAGTTAGTTATAACCTATTGATTGAGTGGGTAGCCTCTAACGACACATGGTGCCAATGCAAAGATCCCATTCCCATCCGCATAACTTCCTACTGCTACGCCCTTTGGAAAGTCTTCTTGCACTATTGTAGAAGAAAGTGTACTGCTATGATTGTCTTCAGGGCTGTCCGGCTGGGTTGAAATTCCAAATCATAAAAACGAAGTTAATCAATTAATTTATCCGCTACTTTATTTCCATATATAATGTGAACTTACAACCTACGCTAGTAACTTTTTAAATCTAGGGAATTGTATCTAGTTATTTGTACTTTCTTATGGAATACCCAGTATGTTGGTAGCACTGTTCTGTAGACAGGGATAGGCATATACCTTTACACGTGTTAGAGAGAAACAGACTATCCTCATGGCTGTGAATTAGAGGTGTGGGGCTGCAAATATTTCCTACGACCAAAATCACTACACCCTTCCAAATTTTTTTATAAAAACGAAGTTCATCAAAAAATGTAAATTGAAAAGAATGTATTAACTTTAAACAAAATTAGCATACCTTTGTTATCGGATTCCAAACTGTCTTCCCGAAACACTTGCATGTTAAAACCTGAATCGAGAGGTCTCCATTAGGCATTTATTTCGTGCGTTTGGTTAATTTTATGCAACAACGTTTGCTGCACATGTAGATTATAAGATGCGTTTATTATCAGCTACTTTATTTCCAAACGGTATGTAAGATAACAGCATACCTTAAGTATATTAGTTACACAATCTTAAGCGATAAAGATATTGAAGAGATTAACAAAAAGAAGGTGGCAATTGTGTTCCGCGGTAAAAAAGAATGTGGAAAGATAAACGAAGCAAATATAATCGAGTTTGTTGTTTAAAATTGTAGTTCTACGTTATACGATTTATGTGCATTAATTATTAGTTCTGTAATACCAAAATTAGATTATATAAGATTATTAAAATTACCAGTTCACTGTATAGCAGATATTGAGTTAGTGTGGGAAAATAGACTATTAATGTGCAACGAAATACTTGAATCTAACGAGGAAGAATAAACAATTACAATAAAGAACATTGTAAATAAAATGGAGATTTCTTTATTACAATTCCTGGATTTCAAATACATACCTTTTGTAACATACCTACTTATATATTTGTTAATAAAATACTATTTATTAAATTATTATTTTATATTTTACATAAAACTACATTATTCTAGAACATTGAGTGTATTATAATGACCCCAAGGCAGAGTATTAATCTTATTTGCTTGCACAAATCGTTTGTCATCATACGGATCCAGGGCTCTCTTCTTAATTTTGATGGTGAAAACTTTATGTTTTTGGGACCGAATTGATCTACTTACAACGTGTAATGTACGACTATTGAAAAGAGAATCGTAGTAATCTTGAAAAGTTATATTCTTCTTTGTCGCGTTCTTGTTAATTCCTTTACACTTCTTAATAAAATCTTCATTTTTCTTTCTAATAGCATACATTTTAGCCCGCAATCCAATAAATTCTGTCAATACTTCACCATTCAGCTCATCTTTAAATTTTCCGGGTATTTTTTTATTAACTCGTGGAATATTGAACGGATTGTCTGGTAAATAGTCGGAGGTATCAAAAACACCATCTTCACCTTTTAAGGCCTGTTCTCTAATTATGTCGTATATATATTACCATTGCCGATATCTTGGAAACAATAGACGAAAGAGTCCGTATCTCCATAAAGTAATGTGGTAGGACAACGTTTCGAGACAGCAGGTTTAATAAAATCGTAATGAAACGAATACATTATTAATTTCGACAAGTCCAAAATTACCTGACCCAAGTATACTGGTTTATTGTAAACTAGTTTGTCTTTGTTAAGTTCGATTAGCACCAGGTTTCCCTTAAATATAGTGCACGATCTGAAATTAGGAAGGGCTATTAGCTTCTTTGCTGATCTCCAGGAAGTCACTAGCCGCATTTTTCTATGGTTTCTAATATTTTCCATAGTTTTCCCAAAGACCGCGTTATTCATTAACTTATAGAAGTCCTTTTCGAATTCGTTGCGCGCTTTTTTACGTAGCTCCGTGTTCATATCGATATAACATTTTAACCATCTCGATTGTGAAAATTTTAATACTCTATGAATTTTTTCTAATTTCAGACCATGCAATAAACATTGTGTTAAGTTTCTAAGATGTAAAACGTATTTTTCTTTGTCGAAGAGGGTTAGCATTAATTTAGAATTGCCAGGCGTGTTGTTGTTGTTTGGTGGAACACGGTGTTCTGCACAAAAAGGAAATTCCGCATGGTCATTGTGTAAGTAGGTTGGGTATTTCAAATCAACCTCCAAAAGAAGAGAGCGAGGTGAAGTACCATCAACATCATCATCATCATCCCCCAATAGATTTAAACAGAAACAGTCGCTGTAATTGGTTGATATTGCTCGTTTTAATAGTTCTTCGTTTGACCATTCGATACTCAATATTTTCTCTTGCAAAATTTTAACTGCATCGTCTTTGAACCATGCAAATCCTCCAGTTAGTAGCGGTTCTGACATCGAATGTCCATATAAATTGTTGCAATCTGTAAAGAGCATATGTTGAACAAGTTTTGTGGAGTCAAAGCTCTCCATTTGTTCATTATTGGCCTTCATATATCTATGCAAACACTGTGTTATCCCACCACGAATAGCTTTCTCTGTGAATAGGATCATGTCGATGTCCACCATTAATTCTAATTTGATGTCGGTCTTCTTTAGTGCCGCTTGCCATGCTAGACCCGGTCCTGTATAAAAATGTACTGGGTCCAATCCGTATACTTCCATACATAAAATAGTCCAGTTTCGTGATCTAGGTGGCAATTCTGGATTTGAATGTAAACTAATTATTCGATCGTCAACAAAGGTAATTAATGGTCTCTTCAGCAGTGTGGGCAGTTGCACCATTCTGTTGCAAGTAGCCTTGCTAGAGCTCATCCTCATGAAACTGATTAATATATTTATTTATAATATTTCCGTATCTCTGAGCAGTAACAGTTTCGTGGAAAAATATGGGTCCGATAATACATCTTCGAGACACAGTAATCCAAATACCAACTTTTAACAGGTGAAGGGGAGTTTCACGAAAATTATAAAAATTTTCCGCACTCTATAACTTTATAGACTGTGAATTTATATACCCCGAAACGGTAAACCAAGTCTCGTCAGTAAAAACCGTTGAATTTAACAATTCGTCATTATTAATTAAATTTTGTTGGAGCCACTGGCAATACAAAATTCGTCTATTGCGATCTGCTGACAGCAACTCATGTAAAGTAAGTATTTTGTACCGGAATAGCTTTAAGTTTTTTTGACAATAGAATGGCAAGTTCCTAACGATTACAAATCTCCTGCGAAATTCTACGTAGTGATGTAGTGGGTTGCTCGTTGATACGTTGACGAATATCATCAACTGTATTTTGAGTACGAACTCTTGGCTTACCAGTTGTACCTCTATGAGTAATGCTAGCTGTAACTCAAAATAAATCAACACATCTTTTAAGTGCGCTGTAAAAATCTCATTAGAGTTTATTTCTAGGTCAAAGACTCAAATTTTAAAATGAATACTGAAACTGGTGTGAAAGAATGGCACTACAGTGGATGAAGTGCAAACTCACCCGTTTACGTAGGCAAGCTTCTCAGAAAATTTCACTTTGACTTTGAAAGAACCTGTAATAAGTAAAAAACTTTTTACCCTACAATAATAATACTGTCACTCTCACAACTGTACAAGTGGAATGATGATTGCACTGCGTTATATTTTAGTTTCTTAATTGGGTTTTTGCCTGCGTATAGTTAAGAATATTAATCTTAATCCTTAGATATAGAGGGTGATTTTTTGAAAACGATGCACCTGAGATATTTCAGAAACCAAAAGGAAATTACAAATTTTCGAAAACAGGTCCACTTATATGTCAAGGGGGAAACGGTTTGATCTATGATTCACACTTTTGACGTTTACCCCTGCGACCCCACGAATACCTCCCCAAAAATTTTAAATGAAATGACCCATCGCGTGGTATCTCAAATGAAAGCTTATCTTATAAGGATTATGGTGATGTGTCACTTGCCCACGTTTTTTATTTTCTCATACATTTTATGAGAAAGTTTATCATTGCCACTTCAGGAGAACGGTAAGCGCTGTCGAAACCTAATTTTAATCAGGTAGACGTAGAAAAAAAGAAAGCAAGCCGTTGACGTTTTGTCTAACAAACTGTCACATTAGTTGGTAAGTGGACCTGTTTTCGGAAATTTTTAATTTCCGTTTGGTTTCTGAAATATTTCAGGCGGATCGTTTTCAAAAAATCACCCTGTATGTGAAATCAATACTCTGATTTTAACTAGCTTGAGGTTGAGACACTTTTACGCAATTGTCGAGGTTACCTAGACCCATCGGTAAGCCGAGCCCAAGATCGCTTGAAGAGATCTTGAGCCGAGCCTGCAAAACTCGCAGTTGTGTTGTTATTGGTAGCTTCGTTTTGCAACTTCGTTGGTTGGTCGGCTGTAGTAGTGCATTGGGGTTGTGGGTTGATGTACAGTCACAGTTTACACCTTAGTTTTTCAGTGTAAGTTCATAAAAGATCAGTAGAATTTGCAATAAATTTAGTTGATACGTTAAGTGTGGAAAACATTTAAAATTACTTCAGTTCACTTAAAGTACCTCGAAATTATTTAAACGATGAGCAAAAAAAAGAATTATTGCAGGATGTAAACTGTATTGATTCCCCGACTGTGCATATATCCGAGTAATTCATTAAACTACAACAGACTACTAAATTTAAATTTTCTGCTTAAATCTAGTGTGTTCATGTTTTCACTAGATTTAGTGACATTCTCAAATGTAAGGGCTTTCACCGCAGACGTGCCCAACTTTAGTGACTTTTTAATTCTAGGGACTTCATCTAGTTACATCATATACCTATTAACTCCTATACTGCTGGCTACCCATGTTCACGAGTGGAAATCGTAGCTAACAAAGAGAGAGGTTTGACTACACCGTGCGGTATTTTGCAGGAAATGCGCAGGCGCGAAAAATGTAGTTACACAAAACTTAACGCGCCGAATTCGTTCAATTTAAATTTTGCGCGCGTTTATTCAAATTTAAAGTACTTGTTTGTGGAAAGTGTGCATTTTCTTCACCAGAATTATACACGATCCTATAAATATTATACAAAGCGTCAATAATTGTTAACGTGTACCAAAACTTAATAATTACTTTGTTACAGAATTTTCCTGGAAGGCTCGTCTTCAGCTGGCGAAACCATTTTTACCTATTCATATTAACCTTGTATTAGTTTTAGGAAATGTATGAGGTTATATGTGTTCCGTTGCAAAATGCTAACGGGGCCGTTCTGTACAGATGTTTCCATTAAAATACACGTTCTTGAGAGTGCGTTTTCTCCAAAAATTCTTTACAAATTTTCAAATTGCACTGGCATAGCCTAGGTTGCTTTGAAAAATATCAGTAGAGATTACTCCAGCCAAACAGGTACAATATGTGTTGTACTATATTATAGAAATAAATCCTCTTTATTACATCAACTATAAGAAAAAATATGTTAAAGCAGCACTTGATCTAGTTTGTCAGATTAAGGATTAACATCTACACTATGACTGAAAAAGTTTTTAATTTGTAAAGCATATTGAAGGAAAAACGTAGTGTAAGAAAGTTGCGAAATACATTAAAGATGTTTAATGCTCACTTATCTTTCCCGTAAGTTGTCAACTTTTTTTAAACTGAAAAACGAAGTTTTTTTCATGAAAAAATCAACCGATTGTTTTTTTCACCATTGGAATACAAGTAATTATTACAGTTAAATGGCATTATTTTCTTTTTACTTAAGGGCTCTCATCGTTGAATAATAGTTATTTAGACCACAAGTGTCAGAAGTGCAACTTTTTTTCACAAGTGTGGAGGGTTATTAAACAAGGCGCAGCGTGAAAAATAAGCACGCTAACAGGAGTTGTATATAAGATTTTTAAAAATTTCATTAAACATTCAAATCCAAGCCTATTTTGTATAGAATTGTATTTGCCTTCATTTTAGTCAAGTGCGTTGGTCAGTTCTGGTAACTAAGGAAACGTCTGTTTAAAATCGTTCATTCCTAAATTAAAAGCAGTGTCACTTTTTTTCACTGAGCGAAAAACAGTGGCACTACACACACCGAAATTAATTTAAAAAAGCCTTTTTTTTTTAAATGAAATTTTAAAAATGTTATTTTGTCATTGTTCAATAGTATATTGAGCTGCGGCGTTTTTTACCGTTATTTAAAAAGGGCTCTCAGAATTGAAAAAACCCAAAAAGTAAAAAACCAGCAGCTCCATGTTTTTTTCATTTACAACACTATTGGTATATATAAAATTGGGTGGAAGTTTTTGTTAACGTTTTCATTAGTTAAAGAGTTATTGAGTTTTACTATCTAGGTAATCACTAATAGACATCTGTTATTAGGCGTTAGGGGAATAAACACAAAAAAATAAGCCAGTCATTTTGCAAGTGAAGGGCTTGGTGCAATAACAAGTCACTTGCAGTTCACATAGTTTTGAGAAAATTGAGAAAAAAGTATAATTTTCATGCAATAAAAGATCATGTAGTATTGCTACATGGCCTTTTATTGCATCAAAATAATAAGTTCTTCAATTTTTTCAAAACTGTATATACTGCATGTGGCCTAATATTGCATTGAGCCCTTCAGTTAGTATCTTTATTGATTTTTAAATAAAATTAATCTATTATATTTGCATCGTACATAATCATCCTTTAACGAAGCTAACTTTCCCTCATGATATAACCTTATATTTAAAAAAGTATCTATTACTAATTTAATCATTTGGGTAACATAATTATCTAAATAATCCTGACCCTTAATGTGGTCCAATAATTCATAGTTTTTGAAAGTGACGTTTGAGCACCTATTAAATATTTTGTTTAATAAAATAGCCTTAATATTAATTACAGACAATTTGTTAACGTGTTCTCTAAACACTGTTTCACTAATTTTACATATATTTACAACATCTTGAAAAGGATATATCAACTTACCTCTATTTTTAATTCTAATTAATACTAATTCCTTATCACTAATTAAATATTTTTTACATATACTACATAAATGTAGTTTCAATATTTTTTTTTGCAACAAATCCGCTAATGTATTTCACCACATTCTCCACATACGAAGATAACGTCCACATTGTATTAACGTAATCATGGTCAAATACATCAGCGGATACAGTTTCACAATCATCAGTCAGAGGAAACAAAAATTTTGAATGTCTTGATGAAACATGTAATATGTCTATTCCATCTGCCAAACAATTTGAAGTATCAAATAGTTTAATTTCATTTCTAATTAATAGTCTTTTATAGGCACTTTCAAATTGTTTGGCATTTGGATTATTGTTAAATCCCCCACGGCTTCTGATCGCACTAAAAAAAGTTTCAATATAGTCTTGACTAAACTTAAAAGTTAAAAGATACTCTATTTTACCCTCCACCTCATAGTAATAATCAAATACATTAATTAAATTTATAATTAAACTTAAGAAGCCTGTTTTTCTACCACCAGCAATAAGTTTCCCACCATGTGGATCTTTCAACTCTTTAATATAATTTATAAAATCAAGAGATTGTTCTTTTAAACAAACAATTGATTTTTTCTCAATTGGTATATTAAACCGATTCCGTTTGGAAAACTTATTCCTACTATTTAATAAGTCAAAAATGTTGTTTTAAACAAACAATTGATTTTTTCTCAATTGGTATATTAAACCGATTCCGTTTGGAAAACTTATTCCTACTATTTAATAAGTCAAAAATGTTGTTAAAAGTTACACAAAATTTTGCAGTGCCTGCACAGTCATCAAAGACAACAGGCAAATAATTACTCTCTTTTAAATACAGCAAAGCGTTAGAAACACTTTCGCTAAGCGTTTGTACAGCAAGCCGTACATTCATTCGGTTGCTGTCAAAATTTATGTTTTTTTGACAGTTTGGTTGCTAAGTGTAGTCCCTCCTTAAGCTGAATGTTATGGAGTTCCTTAATAATGTGTAACCAGTTGATTTTATGGTTTTCGTGGTCAACTATAATGCCCTTATCTCCTAAAGTATTTCTGACCAGCCTTACCATGTGGCATGCATCAAAGAAAATGTAATTTTTTTTTTTTAATTGGATGGATAATCTACGGCTTGAAATTATTGGAGCAATAATTAAAATTTGCCCCTAAATGAGTGCACATACTAGTGTTTACGTATGCCCCGTCAAATGTGAGTGAATGTACTGCAGCGCCAGTGTCATGTAGTAATTCTAAACACTTTGTTAATAAATTGGCCCTTTCGGAACCACTGAGGCCCTTAATTTAAAAACTACCCAACTGGTACTTTCCACCCACTATTTACAGTCACTCCCATAAATACTAGCGCATTTTTTGCAAGTTGCAAATAATCATTTTGATGATCAACGTCTGTCCCCATGTCCACACCTCCAAAAAATTTATTTTTGTCAAAAAGGAGTTGTTCTCGTATCGACATTTCGTCTATAACTAAATTTAAAATCACCCCTTTCTCCTTTGTTTGCATTGAAATTGCTTTCAATGCTTCCGTGGTGAAGCCAGGTTTACCATCAACCACACTGTACCATGCTCGAAGTGTCGAAGGGTGCGGTAATAAATTCTGCCAAGTTCTTCTCACATAGTTATATGCTTTCGATGAGTAAAACTGCAGACTGAGAACAAAGCTTCGCAATTCAGGTGAATATCTTCTTTTTGGTGACTTCAATTTTCTAGAAATAATTAGCTGCATGCTTTCTGGTAAAGCAGCCTGTAACAAGCAAAATATTGTAGCAATAAATTCTTACATAGTAAATATTATAAGTGCTATCTTATACACTGTGTCCATGGAATGTCAAGAACCATGATTTTTGTTTTCCAAATTCAGTAATTTAAAATAGGTTTATATTTAAAGCATGAATGCACATAGCACTTATCGTAATTAACTTTTCATTATACTTCTCTGAAAACACCTTGTTTTCATTTGTTTTTGCAATGACGTAAAGGTGGCTTTTTCAGAACAGCGAACGGAAAATATTTCCCGATGTCGAATTTTTTGCCGTGCGCTAAATTAATAAAAAATAAATCGTCGCCATGGAAATATTAATAGTGTTTGGTACTATTTTTACGATGTTTTATTATTACTTTGAAAATAAAATTTACTCATCGTTTTTCACGTAGTTTTCAAATAAGTATAATAAAAAATATCGTTCATTACACCTCCAGAAATGGATTTTTCCCTGCTTGCATGACTTCCCCACCCGAGAATTTGACACGCACAACGCACGGAAATTCCATATTTTCAGACTCTTAATGAAATATACTATTGTATTACCAAGATGGTATCGCCAGCATTTTCAGATAAAACATTCCTTTGCTTTAGATGACTGACAAGCTCCGGAAGCGACGTGACTTTTTTTCGTAGCCTTCTATTTTTTTGTTCAAAAGCTCTGTTTCTTAGGCGTTGCTGTCTTATTTGCTGCTTTGCTAAAAGCATGGCCCTCTTAGCTCTTCTGGGGGTAGCAAGATCAGGAGATCCAACTTCACCATAATATCGTGGATCATGGAATTTCCTTTTTTTCGGGGTGCATGGTTGTTGATCGTCTTTATAAAAAACAATGCATTAGGTACGAAGAATGAATAAATGTAATAACTAATTTTTGGATACATACCAGGTTTGTTTTCATAACTGCATGATGGAATAGCTGATATCGTTGATGGTTCTGTTGTTAAAATGGCTGTTTGTTCTGCAGTTTCGTCCGATAAATTAATAACCTTTTCTTTCTGTGTCGATGTAGAACTCATAACCAAACATTCCGCTTTTTCAACCCTATTAGGTACAGATACCGAAGGAAACGTGCTAGGTTTCAACCTTAATATACCATCCATTTGTCGTGCATTTGGTTCAAGATAGTCTTCTGGTGCAAAA